>WNWK01027521.1:0-26223 GCA_009830355.1 Cherax destructor | reverse complement strand
GGGGGAAGTGAGGCATAAGGTGTGCAAGTGTCAGGTGGAGTGCATGTATTGGGGGTGGCGGGAGTGGGGGCGGGGGTTGGGTTTGGGGTTCCCGTGGTCCCTGCGCTGTTTTGTCAGGGTATGGGTGAAAGGTGTGGCTGATGACTCAGACGAGGGGTGGTCTTCATCCTGGGTGTCAGGGGTATTCCGATGGGGGTTTGCCCTACCTCAAGGTCCTGGGGTTTTGTTTAGGTAGTTTTTTTTGACGTTCCACACTTTACAGATGAATTGTTTGTCCAATGAGTTACCTGGGAAAATTGTGATCATATTTTCATGTTTTGATTTGAGGTAGGGTTACGATTTGCATCATAATTCATTAATATTCTTTAGGGTGTCGTATTATGGCAATGTTAGTTCCTGTGTTTTCCTGTGTTTTACCTATATTAATGTTTTGTGCGCCTGCCTTGTGGTGTGGCTACTGATGTATCTGAAGATGTATTATTGTAGTGCCTGTGTGTACTTATAATGCCTGTGTACTTGTAGTACCTGTGTGTACTTGTAGTACCTGTGTGTACTTGTAGTACCTGTGTGTACTTGTAGTGCCTGTGTGTACCTGTAGTACTTGTGTGTACCTGTAGTACTTGTGTGTACCTGTGTGTACTTGTGTGTACTTGTAGTACCTGTGTGTACCTGTAGTACCTGTGTGTGTTTTATTGACACTGCCTCAAAGGTGCATCTGTGCAGTAAGTTATATAATTGTGCTTGTTCTCTGATCAAATTTCTTTTATACAAGCTTATGTATGAACCACCTTGTTTAATGTCATCTTTTATACAAGTTTATGTATGAACCACCTTGTTTAATGTCATCTTTTATACAAGTTTATGTATGAACCACCTTGTTTAATGTCATCTTTTATACAAGTTTATGTATGAACCATTTTGTGTAATGTCATCTTTTATACAAGTTTATGTATGAACCACTTTGTGTAATGTCATCTTTTATACAAGTTTATGTATGAACCACTTTGTGTAATGTCATCTTTTATACAAGTTTATGTATGAACCACTTTGTGTAATGTCATCGTTGATCCAACTTTCACTTTATACTCAATTTTTTTTTAAATAATTTTGTATATTTGTGGTTGTGTGTAAGAGGTTGTCTTCACCATCAATGTGATGTCTACAATATTATTATTATTTCAGTGAGGTATCATATTAGGTGGTAGTAGCCTGAAGTGACTAAAGTGGAAGTCATCATTGAATTTGAACCCCTTTGTTTAATGTGATATTTCAGAATTTTAAATTTATGATCAATGTTACTTACTTTTCTCTCTCTTCATCATTGTAATTTGTGCATAGGTGTAAGACTTTGTCTGCACTATCCATTATATATGCCACATTATTATCACCCATTCAAGAAGTCTCTGAATGTATTTTTAGTGGGGTGTGTATCGTATTAAGTAGTAGTAACTTGTGTGTGTGTGTACTCACCTAGTTGTGGTTGCAGGGGTCGAGTCATAGCTCCTGACCCCGCTTCTTCACTGGCCGCTATTGGGTCACTCTCCCTTCACTTCCTGACCACTCTGTGACTGAAGAAATACTTCCTAACATCCCTGTGATTCATCTGAGTCTTCAACTTCCAACTGTGTCCCCTTGTTGCTGTGTCCCATATCTGGAACATTCTGTCTCTGTCCACCTTGTCAATTCCTCTCAGTAATTTATATGTCGTTATCATGTCCCCCCAATCTCTCCTGTCCTCCAGTGTCGTCAGGTCGATTTCCCTTAACCTCTCCTTGTAGGACATACCCTTTAGCTCAGGGACTAGTCTTGTTGCAAACCTTTGCACTTTCTCTAGTTTCTTTATGTGCTTGGTTAGATGTGGGTTCCAAACTGGTGCTGCATACTCCAGTATGGGCCTAACGTACACAGTGTACAGGGTTCTGAACGATTCCTTATTAAGATGTCGAAATGCTGTTCATAGGTTTGCTAGGCGCCCGTATGCTGCAGCAGTTATTTAGCTGATGTGCGCCTCAGGAGATGTGCCTGGTGTTATACTCACCCCAAGATCTTTTTCCTTGAGTGAGGTTTGTAGCATCTGTCTCCCTAGACTGTACTCCGTCTGCGGTCTTCTTTGCCCTTCCCCAATCTTCATGACTTTGCACTTGGTGGGGTTGAACTCAAGGAATCAATTTTTTGGACCAGTCCTGTAGCCTGTCCAGATCCCTTTGTAGTTCTGCCTGGTCCTCGTCCGATTGAATTCTTCTCATCAACTTCACATCATCTGCAAACAGGGACACTTCGGAGGCTATTCCTTCCATCATGTCGTTCACAAATACCAGAAACAGCACCTGTCATAGGACTGACCCCTGAGGAACCCCACTCGTCACAGGGGCCCACTCTGATACCTCGCCACGAACCATGACTCTCTGCTGTCTTCCTGACAGGTATTCCCCGATCCATTGGAGTGCCTTCCCTGTTATCCCTGCCTGGTCCTCCATCTTATGCAGTAATCTCTTGTGTGGAACTGTGTCAAACGCCTTCTTACAGTCCAAGAAAATGCAATCTACCCACCCCTCTCTCTCTTGTCTTACTGCTGTCACCCTGTCATAGAACTCCAGTACGTTTGTGACACAGGATTTCCCGTCCCTGAAACCGTATTAGCTGTCGTTGATAAGCTCATTCCTTTCTAGGTGTTCCACCACTCTTCTCCTTGCAATGTGAACAGACTGACTGATGTTGTAGTGGCCAGGCTTAGGCTTGGCTACAGGTACTTCTAGCAGTTTGGGAGATACACAGATGATGATCAAACTAAATGCAAATTATGTGATCAGGCATATGGTCACTGTCTTGAACACTATGTGCTTAATTGTCCACTTATTGAGGAATATAGAGAAAGATATCTTATTAATGAAAATAAGATACCAGTTATACTAAGCAAATTTCCTAAATTTGCTTGTAACTGATAAGCGAAATGAAGATATATATCCAAATGTACAATTGTTAACCCTTTTGGGGCCTAGTGCCTAGGCCTTTTGTGTATCCATATGCTCTTGCGCTACTGTCCACAGGATAGATATGGGGTGCACAATAAACTAACCACTTCGGTGGCAAAATCTAATTTTCTCCTGATAATCTTCTCCATGACTTTGCATACTATACATGTCAGTGACACTGACATGTCTGTCTCCTTTTTTAAAAATTGGGAGTACATTTGCTGTCTTCCATACCTCAGGTAGTTGCCCTGTTTCGATAGATGTGTTGAATATTGTTGTTAGGGGAACACATAGTGCCTCAGCTCCCTCTCTCAGGACCCATGGAGAGATGTGATCCGGCCCCGTCGCCTTTGAGGTATCTAGCTCACTCAGCAGCCTCTTCACTTCTTCCTCGGTTGCATGTATTGTGTCCAACACTTGATGGTGTACCCCACCTCTCTGTCTTTCTGGAGTCCCTTCTGTCTCCTCATTGAACACTTCTTTGAATCTCATGTTGAGTTTCTCACACACTCCTTAGCCTGATCACCTGGTCCTTGACTGTTGTTGTCCTCCTGATGTGGCTGTACAACAGCTTCGGGTCATATTTGGCTTTCCCTGCTATAGTAAGTACGTAATTAAGTTAGTAAGTTTATTCAGGTATACATAAATACAGTTACATAGATTATCATACATAGCAGCATATGTGTAGAAAACCTAGGATAACCCAAAAAAGTCAGACAGAGTGACTTATTTCCATTGTCATTCTCGTACTGTCTTTGGGCCTCCCTCTTACCTGTGCATATTCATTCCTGTCTCTACGACTGCTCTCCTTATTTTCCTGGGTCCTTTGCCTTCTATACTTCTTCCATTCCCTAGCACACTTGGTTTTGGCCTCCCTGCACCTTTGGCTTTTTCATTGTTTTTGTTACCCTTGGGTACAAACCTCTCCTCAGCTTCCTTGCACATTGTTGTCACATATTCCATCATCTCGTTTACTGATTTTCCTTCCAGTTCTCTGTCCCACTGAACCCCGTTTAGGAAGTTCTTCATGCCTGCGTAGTCCCCTGTCTTGTAGTTTGGCTTCATTCTTCTGGCCCTATCTGTTTCCTCCTCCACTTGTAACTCTACTGTGTAATCGAAGCTTAAAACCATATGATCACTGGCCCCGAGGGGAGTTTCATATGTGATGTCCTCAATATCTGCACTACTCAAGGTGAATACTAGGTCCAGTCTTGCTGGCTCATCCTATCCTCTCTCTCTCTGGTAGTTTCCCTTACATGTTGGTACATGAAGTTTTCCAGTACCACCTCCATCATTTTAGCCCTCCACGTTTCTTGTCCCCCATGTGGCTCCAAGTTCTCAAAATCGATTTCTTTGTGGTTGAAGTCACCCATGATTAGTAGCTTTGCCCTGCTCGCATGAGCCCTTCTGGCCACTTCAGCTAGTGTGTGAACCATCGCTCTATTACTCTCATCATACTGCTTGGCCTCTTGCTGTTCTGTGGTGGGTTATACATCTCTGCAATTACTACTTTGGGACCTCCAGACTGAAGCATTCCTACTATGTAATCTCTTGCTTCCCCTCTGTCTCTTCTCTCCAGCTCATCAAAATCCCATCAGTTTTTGATCAGCAGTGCCACTCCTCCACTCCCTCTGTTCCCTCAGTATTTCAGTATTGGAAAGATGGCATCTGTTATCATACCTGTGAGCTTGGTTTCTGTGAGAGCTATTATGTCCGGTGATGCCTCTGTGACTCTTTCTTGCCACTCCTCCCACTTATTTGTTATTCCATCTGCGTTGGTGTACCATACATTTAGCTTCCTCTCCAACACCGTCTTTTGGGGGTCTGTGAGGGTGGGGGACCTGGCGGTGTACTGTGGGATTCTATAGTGGAGTGTTGGGTGGGGGCTGTGAGTGTGGGTTGTGGTTTGTGTTGGGATAGTGTGCTTGGTTGTTGGGTTTTGGGGATTGTTCTGTGTGTGCTTGCTCTTGTTGCTCTGCCCTGCTGTGGTTGTCCACTGCTGATTCTGTCCTTGTCTCTCCTCCTAGCTCCTATCGCCTTTGTGTCCTCTCCCTCAGCTGCTGTCGTTCTGTTTTTGTTCTGTCTCGGTCTAGGAACAATCTCTTGTATTCTTCCATTTCGTTCAACCGTGGTTTCTCTTGGAGGATCCTGTCCCGCACTGTTTCTGTCCTGAGAATCAGCTTAAGTGGTCATTTTCTCCCCTTCTAGTACCCCCCCCCCATTCTTTGAAAATTTACAATCTCGGACATGTCCTCTTTACCTATTTCTTTGAGGATGTTCTCAATCTCCTTTCTTTTTGCCTGCCATCTTTCAGTGTGTATCCTTCCCTCACTCTCCTGCAGCCCATGAATAAACACTGCCTTTGCCTTCTCTCCTCCCATTGCATTTCCCTCTGTGACTCTGGTTCCTGTCTGTACATGGTCATATTCTCCCTTTTTTTTCTGTAGCTCTTGGTGGCATGATCGTGCCTCTGCATTTGACCTATCCCCCTCTCCACCTGCACCCAGCTGCTGACCCCCTTCACTCCTTGGCCCTGCTTGGTAGGCAGATACAGCCATAGCATAAGTTATATCTCCTTCCTTCCCGATGGGCTCCCCTGATGTGTTTTTTCTGGTCAATACCCCTGTAACCTGCTTCAGCCTGTTTACCTCATCTTCTAGGACCGTTAATCTGGCTACTGCAACTTCGACTTGTGACTCCCAATTCTTCTTCTCCTCCTCCAACCTCTTTTCCAATTTCACAGAAAGATCTGTCTCCATTTTTGCAGAAAGCTCTCCTAGTTTTCTCTCCCAATCATGTTCCATCCTTTTGCACTGCTCTTCCATCCATTCTTCCTTACCAGAACCATTCTCCTCTGGTCCCTGGGTCCTTCGAGTCCCAACCATTTTTTTTCCTTTTCCTTCCCTTTTTTTTGGGGGGGGGAGTGAGAGAGAAAAGAGGGAGGGGAAAGAGTGAGAGAGAGAGAAGGGAGAGAGAAGGAGAGAGAGAGAGAGAGAGATGGGGGAGAGAGAGAAGGGATAGGGGAAAGAGTGAGATTATTATTAATATTATTATAATCAAATAGAAGCGCTAAACCAGGAAAAGAGTGAGAGAGATAAGGGAGACATAGAGGGGAGAGAGAGATGGGGAGAGAGAGTGAGAGAGTGAGCTGGTTATGCACGGGGGGGAAGAGGGGGAGAGAGGTGGTAGAAGTGAGAAGTGAGAGTGGGAGTGAGAGAGTCTGAGGGAGCGTGAGTGGGCTGGTTATGCACGCGGGGGAAGAGGGGGGTGAGAGAGGTGGTAGAAGTACCCGGGGGTGCTGGGAGACAGGGGGGAGATGGATGGAAGTTGAGGAGGAAGAGAGAGGGGAGGGAGGGAGGGGAGAGAGAGGCGAGGTGTGTGTGTACTCACCTATTTGTACTCACCTATTTGTGGTTGCAGGGGTCGATTCATAGCTCCTGGCCCCGCCTCTTCACTGATTGCTACTAGGTCCTCTCTCTCCTTGCTCCATGAGCTTTATCAAACCTCGTCTTAAAACTATGTATGGTTCCTGCCTCCACTACGTCGCTTTCTAGGCTATTCCACTTCCTGACAACTCTATGACTGAAGAAATACTTCCTAACATCCCTTTGACTCATAGGAGTCTTCAACTTTCAATTGTGACCCCTTGTTTCTGTGTCCCCTCTCTGGAACATCTTGTCTCTGTCCACCTTGTCTATTTCTCGCAGTATTTTATATGTCGTTATCATGTCTCCCCTAACCCTCCTGTTCTCTAGTGTCGTCAGGCCGATTTCCCTTAACCTTTCTTCGTAGGACAATCCCCTTAGCTCTGGGACTAGTCTTGTTGCAAACCTTTGCACTTTCTCTAATTTCTTGACGTGCTTGACCAGGTGGGGATTCCAAACTGGTGCTGCATACTCCAGTATGGGCCTGACGTATATGGTGTACAGAGTCTTGAACGATTCCTTAGTGAGGTATTGGAACGCTATTCTTAGGTTTGCCAGCCGCCCGTATGCTGCAGCAGTTATCTGATTGATGTGTGCCTCAGGAGATGTGCTCGGTATTATACTCACCCAAGATCTTTTTCCTTGAGTGAGGTTTGCAGTCTTTGGCCACCTAGACTATACTCTGTCTGCGGTCTTCTTTGCCCGTCCCCGATCTTCATGACTTTACATTTGACAGGGTTAAATTCAAGGAGCCAGTTACTGGACCAGGCTTGTAGCCTGTCCAGGTCTCTTTGTAGTCCTGCCTGATCCTCGACTGATTAACAAATTTCTTCTTATTAACTTCACATCATCTGCAAACAGGGACACTTCTGAGTCTATCCCTTCCGTTATGTCATTCACATATACCAAAAACAGTACAGGTCCTAGGACTGACCCTTGTGGAACCCCACTCGTCACAGGTGCCCACTCTGACACCTCGTCACGTACCATGACTCGCTGCTGCCTCCTGTCAGATATTCTCTGATCCATTGCAGTGCCTTTCCTGTTACGTGTGTCTGATCCTCTAGCTTTTGCATTAACCTCTTGTGAGGAACTGTGTCGAACGCCTTCTTGCAGTCCAAGAAAATGCAGTCTATCCACCCCTCTCTCTCGTGTCTTGTTGTCGTTTATAAGCTTGTGTCTTTCTAGGTGCTCCACCACTCTCCTCCTGATGATCTTCTCCATGACTTTGTATACTATACACGTCAGTGACACAGGTCTTAGTTTAATGCCTCGTGTCTGTCTCCTTTCTTAAAAATTGGGACTACATTTGCCATCTTCCACTCCTCAGGTAGTTGCCCAGTTTCAGTGTGTGTGTGTGTGTGTGTGTGTGTGTGTGTGTGGTTTTGTGTGTGTATGTGTGTGACCTAACAATTAATATTTGCAGCAATAACTCATTACAGTTGTGACAGGGTGTGGACTAGTGAATTGCTCATTACTTTATAATTTGTTCATGATTGTAAGCATGTATAAACGTAAGTAAATTTACTTATATAATTCATTACCTTTGTAACTTGTGAGTTCATTACCTTTGTACCTTGTTCAGCTATCAAAACTTTGGGGCCCAGTCCCTGGACCTATTATGTACCTCTGTAATCTGTAAATACCTTTGTAACGTCATGATTGTGACCAGATCTACCTGAGTTCATTACCTTTGTAACTTGCTCAGCTATCAAAACTTTGGGGCCCAGTTCCTGGACCCATTATGTACCTCTGTAATCTTTTGACTACCGCCCACAGGATGGGTATGGGGTGCATAATAAAGATATTAAACTAAAAAACTATGGCCATGTTGCAGTAGACTGTGGAATACTACATTCTTGGTGTGGTAAGTATGCTGAGAAACATCCCACTAGAGAATGCACAGTAGACCTTGACAGCCAAATATTTAAGTGTATTAACTGTAAAGAAGCTGGGGTTACAGTTTGCCATAAGAACTGCAGTCGGAACCCACAAAAACTTCGACGTAAACCTGATAACAGTCCTTTAATGGCAACTGAGGATGAGGCAATCCAGCCTACCACAGCCAGACCTGTGACTCCACCTCTGCAAAGTGTGGAAGAGAACAACCTCCCTGCAAATTATTCTATTAATATCAGAATGCCATCACATGCACCAGTTGTGGAGGAGCTAGCCATCCCTGCTAGCACACAGGCATACCAATACCCAGTGCCCAGTGCTCCGTGCCAGAAATACTGAATATTAAAGCATTAGAAGACAGCCAACCCACAAGCACTGATATTGTAGTAATAACCTGACCAACATAATATTAGTGACATGACAATTATAAAAAATTTGGTCATACTTCTTTATGCTGTAAAAGACTTAACATTCTAAATCTAGATATATATGGCAATTGTCTTAGGAATTTTCCCATATAGAAAATTGATCCATAGCTGACTAATTTAAAGGGACTAATTGAAAGGGAAAACATCTGTAGTTTATCCAAAAGGAAGACGGCCATGTTTGTGTATCCCACGAGATTCTGAGGCAGACGAAGGTCTAAGCATCAAAACCAGCAGGAAAAATGCCCTAATTCTTCGGTATAATGAAAAACTTGTTTTATGTACCCAATGTTTAATTAAATAAGACCTACTTACTTTTTCAGTTACTTAAACCTTAAATGCTGGTTAATCTAAGAGAAATGTTTGGAGTGACTTTAGCAAGTGTTAGGCCCAATTTGCGTAATATCATGGAAGAAACTAGGAAATTTAAAATATTGATTTTCATGCGATACATTCTGAGTTCCTCACTAGATAGGTTTCACGCTTCGTTGCTAGAAACTTGAAAACGAAAATTCTGAGTAGCTTCAAACTTTATGTTCTGGTATATTTTAGGAAAATGGCCTTTGTGAAATAACACTAGCTTGGCTTCAAAGCTAGTGTTTGTTAGCAGAAAGCTGGAATCGGTTTTGGGCAGTGTATATACTAATTTGCCACTTTTATTTAAGAAATTGGAATTATAGTGTCCATATAATAATATGTAAATACTTCTGATTTACTTCAGATAAGCAATGTTAATAATTAACTGAATTAGATTTCGTGTATAGGGCAAGGAGGAATAACATCTTATAGGAGTGAGGAAGAACCAGTTGTGAGTGTGGGGGAAGTTCGTGAGGCAGTGGGTAGAATGAAAGTGGGTAAAGCAGCTGGGATTGATGGGATAAAGATAGAAATGTTAAAGGCAGGTGGGGATATAGTTTTAGAGTGGTTAGTGTTTTTATTTAATAAATGCATGGAAGAGGGTAAGATACCTAGGGATTGGCAGAGAGCGTGTATAGTTCCTTTGTATAAAGGCAAAGGGGACAAAAGAAAGTTTAAAATTTATAGGGGAATAAGTCTGTTGAGTGTACCTGGTAGAGTTATTATTGAAAGAATTAGGAGTAAGACGGAGAGCAGAATAGCAGATGAACAAGGAGGCTTTAGGAAAGGTAGGGGTGTGTAGACAAAGTGTTTGCAGTGAAACATATAGGTGAACAATATTTAGATAAGGGTAAAGAGGTGTTTGTGGCATTTATGGATTTGGAAAAGGCATATGATAGGGTGGATAGAGGGGGAATGTGGCAGATGTTGCAAATGTATGGAATATGAGGTGGGTTATTGAAAGCGGTAAAAAGTTTTTATGAGGATAGTGAGGCACAGGTTAGAGTATGTAGGCGAGAGGGAGATTATTTCCCAGTAAAAGTAGGCCTTAGACAGGGATGTGTGATGTCACCGTGGCTGTTTAATATATTTATAGATGGAGTTGTGAGAGAAGTGAATGCTCGGGTGTTAGCAAGAGGTGTGGGGTTAAAAGATAAAGAATCTAACACAAAGTGGGAGTTGTCACAGTTGCTCTTTGCTGAAGACACTGTGCTTTTGGGAGATTCTGAAGAGAAGTTGCAGAGGTTGGTGGATGAGTTTGGTAGGGTATATAAAAGAAGGAAATTAAAATTGAATATAGGAAAGAGTAAAGTGATGAGGAAAACAAAAAAGTTAGATAACGGAAGACTGGATATCAGATTGGAGGGAGAGAGTATGGAGGAGGTGAATGTGTTCAGATATTTGGGAGTGGACGTGTCAGCAGATGGGTATATGAAGGATGAGGTAAATCATAGAATTAACGAGGGGAAAAAGGTGTGGTGCACTGAGGAGTTTGTGGAGACAGAGAACTTTATCCATGAAAGCAAAGAGGGGAATGTATGAGAGTATAGTTATACCAACACTCTTGTATGGGTGTGAGACATGGGTTGTGAATGTTGCAACAAGGAGAAGGCTGGAGGCAGTGGAGATGTCATGTCTGAGGTCAATGTGTGGTGTGAATATAATGCAGAGAATCCGTAGTTTGGAGATTAGGAGGAGGTGTAGGATTACCAAAACTATTATCAAGAGAGCTGAGGAGTGGTTATTGAGATGATTTGGACATATAGAAAGGATGGAGCAAAATAGAATGACTTCGAGAGTGTATAAATCTGTAGTGGAGGGAAAACGGAGGTTTTGTGTGCGAGAGGCTTGGACTTCCAGCAAGCGTGCGTGAGCGTGTTAGATAGGTGCGAATGGAGACAAGTGGTTTTTAGGACTTGACGTGCTGTTGGAGTGTAGGCAAGGTAACATTTATGAAGGGTTTCATGGAAACCGGCAGGCCGGACTTGATTCCTTGACATGGGAAATACAGTGCCGGCACTCTGAAGGAGGGGTGTTAATGTTGCAATTTTGTAGCTGTAGTGTAAGCACGCCTCTGGCAAGACAGTGATGGAGTGAATGATGATGAAAGTTTTTCTTTGTCGTGCCACCCTGCCTTGGTGGGAAACAGCCGATGTGTTAATAAAAAAAAATTGAAACTTATGCTGCACTCTGCATTATTTCTTTCCCATGCAATGGCGTATAAGGGGCTGGGGTTATGGGGATACCATTCTCAGATCGAGCAGAGAAAAAAATGTACCTAGTTTCCAGCGCTGTAATGTGTGGGATTACATGAGCACGTGAAGCGTATGGGGACCCAAGCTTCACGTGCTGATCTCGCGGCACCTGTATCACCTCTGTCATATTCCAGCATATTAGCCACACACCTCACGTGCGCTCAACTCATCACGCAGACAGACTGTCACTTGCCGCATATTATTCACATTGCAAAACAAGAATGATCGTCCTGTGTCTATTTACCAGACTTACGACACGGGAACTCAGTCTGACTGCCGACTCGTCTTGTTGACAGTCACACCTTCAGCTCTGATATATACTACAATGATTTATTAGATGAAGCTGGAAAATAACACCAAATTTGACTTGATCGACTCACCTTCACTGACACATTTTTTTCTTTTCTGTTGGTAATGGACTTTTGAGTCAAGTATTTGAAGCAATCCTCCTAATTTCAGATGGATTATTATTATCCCAACGGGTTTATTCCTTTTAATTGAACCTAAATATAATAAAAATAATCTTAACCTTTTAACCTTCTTTACCTTCACTGGATGGCGACTAATAACAAAAAAGTTCTCCCACAGTAAATAAATCCAATGTATTATACACAGTAAACTAAACAAAGCCATCAACCTTTTCTACTATAATATATCCTGTCCATAATTACTATCGCATTTGCTTTGTGTTTTTCGTAAGGTGTAGTCCAGGATCTTTCCTTAATTCATGGTATAACTTAACAAATCTTTAATGACAATTGTTGTTGTAGACAAATGTCATCAAAGATTTATTAAGGAATTAAATTAAGGAAACATCCTAGACTTCACCTTACGATAAACACAAAGAAAATGCGATAGTAATTATGGACATGGTAGATTACAGTGGAAAAATAAACATGTTATTAGAAGACGGGAAAACTTACGTGTCTCTTAACGCAATTACTCTGGATGAACGGACTAGTTTCGTGTGGTCTGGCATGGTGGTGATATTACTCAATAATCTCTCTCAAGGTTCTCACGTCGGGTCTTCTCTGGCCGGAGATAAAAGCGTAAAGTAATTTAGCTTGTTCTGAGAATTACATGAATATTATTTTATTATCCATTCGAAAGCAATAAACCCAAAGGGATCATACAGTAGCTGGGAAAAGGGAGGCAAAGTAAGTAATGGAATTCAAAGGAAATTATTTTTAGAAGCTATACCAGTAATGGAAAGCAATTAAATTTTATTAAACAGTTGTGCCTATTGAGCCATATACATTGATATATATATATATATATATATATATATATATATATATATATATATATATATATATATATATATATATATATATATATCCCCACTCGCAGTATAGAGTCCTGTTGACTTGACCTTTCTCTGTATATACCCGCTTGTTTCTGTGTGGTGCATTGATATAAAAATCGCTTAGAGCTCAAAACATACAGTAGGAGATTGAAATAGCTTGAATCCATGCTTGAGGCTGAAGAAAACATGGCTTGTGAACCAGGCTGCCAGCTTATGTGGCATTTGAGATGGCCAAGTGGTTAAAAGCACTGCCTGGGATCTTGACTATATTATATATATATATATATATATATATATATGTCGTGCCGATTAGGTAAAACTTCTGATTTTGGCTTAAATAGCAACGCTCACCTTGCCATATAAGACAAGTGAAAATTTGTGTATGCAATAATTTCGCCAAAATCATTCTGAACATAACGAAAAAACATATTTCATTGTGTTTGTTTATTTTTTTTTTTTTTTTTTTTTTTTTTTTTTTTTTTTTTTTTTTTTTTTTTTTTTTTTTTTTTTGACTGTGACCTTTCTCTGTATATACCCGCTTGTTTCTGTGTGGTGCATTGATATAAAAATCGCTTGAGAGCTCAAAACATACAGTAGGAGATTGAAATAGCTTGAATCCATGCTTGAGGCTGGGAAAGAAACATGGCTTGTGAACCAGGCTGCCCAGCTTATGTGGCATTTGAGATGGCCAAGTGGTTAAAAGCACTGCCTGGGAATCTTGACGTATATATATATATATATATATATATATATATATATATATATATATATATATATATATATATATATATATATATATATATATATATATATATATATATGTCGTGCCGATTAGGTAAAACTTGCGATTTTGGCTTAAATAGCAACGCTCACCTTGCCATATAAGACAAGTGAAAATTTGTGTATGCAATAATTTCGCCAAAATCATTCTGAACATAACGAAAAAAACATATTTCATTGTGTTTGTTTATTATTAAATTAATGTTAATGTATCTAAAATATATTTAGTTGGGTTAGGCTAAATTAAATTGCGCTTGTTGTAATAAGGTTAGGTAGGTTTTCAAAGTTTCTCTTGGTACAAAATTATAAATTCTTACATTAACATAAATGAAAAAAAATATATCTTTAAACGTATAAGAGAAAATTTTAAAAAGGACTTAATTTTAGATGAGTTCTTGCTAATTGACCAGTTTTACCTAATCGGCACGACATATATATATATATATATATATATATATATATATATATATATATATATATATATATATATATATATATATATATATATATATATATATATATATATATATATATATATATATATATATATATATATTGTGTCAGCACTCTAAATGTGCTATAAATCAATTTGTACCAGCGCTGATTGTGCCATACATCAGATTCCACCAGCACTCTGTACAATTAATTCGATTCTACCAACATTCTCATTAATTTAATCAGATTGTACCAGAACTTTGAACAAGAAATCAGTGCAGTAGGAGAATAAAACTTACGACGGCTTTTTGGACCTACTAGGACCATCAACTAGCCTCCAAGAAGAAAGAAGGGAAGGGTGTCAGTATAAACGCGAGAAGAGGGCAGAGCCGGGAGCAGAACGAGAGGAGGTAGTAGTATGATGGTTGAAGTACTCTTTGATTCTGTCAGAAAGACAGCGGCCAGTTTCTACGAAGTATTAGATATAACAAGAGGAGAAGGATACGGAGTGGACTCCAGAAGCATCAGTACCAGGAGGACGAGGTACTAACAAGATTACTATGAAAGGTGTTAGTTGGGCGAAAAGTAAGTTTGATGTCTAAGGAACGGAAGAAGTTGTTAAGATTAAGGAGACTAGAAATACAGGGAAGGCAAAGAACAGGTCAGAAGGATAGACAAGGCGAGAGAATGAATTGCAAAGAGTGGAAATTTCCGAGTCAAGAAACTGTGGGTGACAAATGTTGGGGTCACGGACATGGTCATGTACGTCTAGAAAAGGAACGAGAGAGTTAGATTCCCATTCAACTTTGAATCTTATGGAAGGAGCAAGATTGTTAAATGTATCTTATGGAAGGAGCAAGATTGTTAAATGTATCTTATGGAAGGAGCAAGATTGTTAAATGTATCTTATGGAAGGAGCAAGATTGTTAAATGTATCTTATGGAAGGAGCAAGATTGTTAAGTGTATCTTATGGAAGGAGCAAGATTGTTAAGTGCATCTTATGGAAGGAGCAAGATTGTTAAGTGTATCTTATGGAAGGAGCAAGATTGTTAAATGTATCTTATGGAAGGAGCAAGATTGTTAAGTGTATCTTATGGAAGGAGCAAGATTGTTAAGTGTATCTTATGGAAGGAGCAAGATTGTTAAGTGTATCTTATGGAAGGAGCAAGATTGTTAAGTGTATCGAGATATGGTTGGAAGAGACTAAAGTCATGTATTGTTCCAGTCACGGTAGTGTGTCTGATTATTCTTTAACAAGAAATCAGATTGTACCAGCACTCATACAGTACCATGAAATGAAATTGTACCAGAATACTTACTGTATAATCAATCAGATGGCACAGGCACTCTGAATAAACATAAATCAGATTGTACCAGCACTCAGATTGCACTATCACTCAGATTTTCCCATAAGTAACTGAAAGATTTCTGATTGTAACTGAAAGATTTCAGATTGTACCAAAATGTTTCAGTGTTCTGATTATACAATGATTGGACAATCACTCTGTACTAGCATTCTGAAGGAACAAGAAATCAGAATGTATCCGCACTCTGCACTAAAAATCATATTGTACAGCCCTCTGATTGTACTATAAATCAGATTACGCCTGCATTCTGATTGTACCAGCACTCTGAACAATAAATAAGGTTATACTAACACACAGTAAAATAAATCATATACCAGCAGTCTCGTACCATAAATCATATTGTACCATCATTCTCATTGAATTAGTACTCTGTAACCTTAATCAGATTGTAGTAGTATGCTGATTGTGCTATAAATCAGAGTGTATCAGCATTCAAGCTGAACCATAAATAAGACTGAACCAGAATTGTAAGTGAACCAAGAATCTCTACAAGCAATCAGATAATCAGAGCACTCTAAGTGTAGAGGAAATCTGTTTGAACCAGCAAACAGATTTTTACATCAAATGGTTTTTACTGTCGAGATTAGCAATCCTTAGACAAAAAAAAAATAACTAAATGATAACCAACTAATATTGCCTACTTATTGATAAAGTTTTTAGATATAATTATTCTGAAAATCTATGTGCTTGATCCAGGTATCAATTTACTGAAAGATGAAAAGGGGCAGTATGTGTTATCATTTTACAGCTGTCTAAGCTTACTCCCTCCTAATGTCTTTTCAACCCCTCCCCTTCCTTCAAGACTTATACAGTAACTGGAAATCAGCAACTTTGCTTGATTTTCCACAGGTGTAAAGAGACTTACCCATTCGTCTAAACATACTCAGAATGCCACCAATGACTGTCAACTAACACCCAATTTCCCATTTATGTATAGGTGGGACACCATACAGTTACTGTCCATGTTCACAGAGCAGTAATGTAAATAGGTACCTGAGCGTAAGGTATTAGGAAACTTGCCCATACCTCTCTCCTCACGCAACCATTGCGTTAACATTTATATTAATCCATAGCACTATTTTTTCCATCCTAGGCTGCGTTTGACGTCTTCAAGACACTGCTTGCCATAGGTGGGCTTGGCAAGATCGGTGACGGCGTCACGGACTAAGTCATGCAGAACTGAAGGCCAAGTTGAACGATGAATGTGAAGCCGGTGTAAGGAGTCGAACGTCCACACAGCCAGCTGGCGAGCTTGTCTACCAGCGAACAACAGCGCCATGCTCTCATCCTGTCAATGAATACATTATCAAATAAAATGTACAGGATGTATGTATATGTATGTATATATATATATATATATATATATATATATATATATATATATATATATATATATATATATATATATATATATATATATACTATATATATTTATGAGGTGTGAATGTCTCAGTGAATTTGCAGTGAAAGGTGAATGTCTCTCAGTTTATATACACTGATAGTTTACATTAGTCAATATTTTAGGTGTTAAAGTATTCTTTTCTGGTAGTAACCAGATGACATGAGGACATAAAGTAGACAGATTTCCAACATAATTAACCAACCAGGACAACTGTGATGAAAAAACTATAATGCTTGATGAACCTTGCTGAACCTTGCTGAATGAAGATTACTCTTTTTTTTACACAGGGTTTGACAAGGTTAGGATCCCTAACTTTATTGACAAGCTATTTACAAGTTAAGAGTTCCTAACTTTATTGAAAAACTAGGTGCTGTTACCTACATCAACTCATTTGAAAGCCTTTTTATTGTTATGAAACATACAAGTAGGGAACAGGATGAAGTTGGAGCCATCTGTGGGCCAGCATTTTCATTTGATCAACTGACTTTATCTCGCTAACATCATAATGGTGTACTAATGGGTTCCAGACTCGAGTCATCCTGGGGATAAATGATCTCAGATGAAGTGATTTTCTGGAGAAGGGTACAGCCAGAGTGAAGTTGCTGCTTGCTGCCCGTCTTGTGGTATAGAAGCTTGCTTCTCGCTGTCCTAGAAGTGGAGCCAAGTGTGGTACTTTGACAATGTTGGCCTTGTACATAACAGTAAGGCCGCTCACATCCCTCCTCGAAGGGGCAGGCAAACCAAGAAAGTGGAGCATACTCAAGGTGTGAGCATACTTGTGCCTTATACAGAATCTTGCAACCCCTACTGTCAAGCAGATGCGAGATACGTCGAAATGCTGTAAGCTTCCTGGCTGCCTTGTTTGCAAGATTTACAACGTGGTTCTTCATGGTCAGTTTAGAGTCAAATTTCACCCCAAGGATATCTTCTTCCCCAGGTACCAACACTAGAACATTCATACTTACTACTGCACCGGCATTACCATCATGGTGCCTAGAGACCATCATTATTCGTGTTTACTCGGGTGCAAAAGTTACTTGCCATCGGTTTCCCCAAGCTGATATAGCTCTTAGCTGGTAATTGATGTAGCTTAGAGCAGCTGGCATTTCTTCTATTGGATACAAGTAAATGTCAGAGTATAGTCGTCTGCATATGCATGAGATTCTGGGATGAGTTGAAGAAGGTCATTGAAGTAGACATTCCATAACAATGGCCCAAGCACACTTCCTTGTGGAACACTTGCACCAATAGGATGTCTTGCTGATTCTGTTCCATTTAAAACAACCTTTAAAGATCTTCCAAGAAGGTAATCATTGAGGAGACATAGTGTAGAGCCTGCAATTCCCAGTGCTTGCAGTTTTGCCAAGAGGCCCTGGTGCTACACTCGATCGAAAGCACCAACAATGTTCAGTGCTACCACACAGCTGACTTTGGATTCTTCCAGATCAGCAACAGAGTAAACTTTCCTGAAGCCATGTTGAAGGTGACAAAGTAGTGAGTGGTAGTCAAACAACTCTGTCATTCTTCTTGAGATTATTGTCTCAAGGATCTTGCGAGTGATTAACAGGAGTGACACTGGTCTGTAGCTGCTGTTTCCATTTACATTCTTTGTATATGATATATAAATATATATATATATATATATATATATATATATATATATATATATATATAATATTTTATGTGTGTGTGTGTGTGTGTGTGTGTGTGTGTGTGTGTGTGTGTTTTTTTTTACTCACCCACCTAATTGTACTCACCTAATTGTGGTTGCAGGGGTCGAGACTCAGCTCCTGGCCCCGCCTCTTCGCTGTCTGCTACTGGGTCTCTGCTCTCCTGCTCCATGAGCTTTATCATACCTTGTCTTAAAACTATGTATGGTTCCTGCCTCCACTATATCTTTCTCTAGACTATTCCACTTCCTGACTACTCTGTGGCTGAAGAAATACTTCCTAACATCCCTTTGACTCATCTGAGTCTTCAGCTTCCAGTTGTGTCCCTTGTTTCCGTGTTCCCTCTCTGGAACATCCTGTCACTGTCTACCTTGTCAATTCCCGCAGTATTTTGTATGTCGTTATCATGTCTCCTCTGACCCTTCTTTCCTCCAGTGTTGTTAGTCCTATTTCCCTCAACCTTTCTTCATAAGACAGACCCCTGAGTTGTGGAACTAACCTTGTCGCAAACCTTTGCACTTTCTCAGTTTCTTTACGTGCTTGACCAGGTGTGGGTTCCAGACTGGTGCTGCATATTCTAGTATGGGCCTGACGTACACGGTATACAGTGTCTTGAACGATTCCTTGTTAAGGTAACGGAACGCTAATCTTAGGTTTCCAGTCGCCTATATGCTGCCGCAGTTATCTGGTTGATGTGTGCCTCCGGAGACGTGCTAGGCGTTATACTCACTCCAAGGTCTTTCTCCTTTGCCGAGGTTTGTAGCCTTTGTCCGCCTAGCTTGTACTCTGTCAGCGGTCTTCTTTGCCCTTCTCCGATCCTCATGACTTTGCATTTGGAGGATTGAATTCAAGAAGCCAATTGCTAGACCAGATGTCGAGCTTGTCCAGGTCTGTTTGCAGCCCTGCCTGGTCCTCTTCCGATGTGATTCTCCTCATTATTTTCACATCATCCGCGAATAGAGACACTTCTGAGTCTATCCCGTCCGTCATGTCATTTACATATACCAGGAATAACACTGGTCCTAGGACTGACCCCTGCGGTACACCGCTCGTCACAGGCGCCCACTGTGATACCTCACCACGCACCATGACCCGTTGTTGCCTCCCTTTGAGGTATTCCCTGATCCATTCCAGTGCCCTTCCTGTTATACCTGCTTGTTCTTCCAACTTCTTTACTAATCTCATGTGAGGAACTGTGTCGAAGGCCTTCCTGCAGTCCAGGAAAATGCAATCAACCCACCCTTCTCTCTCCTGCCTTACCTCTGTTACTTTATCATAGAACTCTAGGAGGTTTGTTACACAGGATTTGCCTTCCCGGAATCGTGATGTCTGGTGTTTATTATCCTGTTCAGCTCAAGGTGGAATAGTCACGTCAGTGACACTGGTCTATAGTTTAGTGCCTCGTTTCTGTTTCCTTTCTTAAAAATGGGGACTACATTTGCCGTCTTCCATACCTCAGGTAGTTGTCCAGTTTCAAGGGACGTGTTGAAGATTGTGTGCTGCGTGTGTGTGTGTGTGTGTGTGTGTGTGTGTGTGTGTGTGTGTGTGTGTACTCACCTATTTGTGGTTGCAGGGGTCGAGACTCAGCTCCTGGCCCCGCCTCTTCACTGATCGCTACTAGGTCCTCTGTCGTCCTGCTCCATGAGCTTCATCATACCTCGTCTTAAAACTATGTATGGTTCCTGCCTCCACTTCCTGACAACTGTCATTGAAGAAATACTTCCTGACATCCCTTTGACTCATCTGAGTCTTCAACTTCCAACTGTGAACCCTTTTTGCTGTGTTCAGTCTCTGTAACATCCTGTCTCTGTCCTCCTTGTCGATTCCTCTCAGTATTGTGTATGTCGTTATCATATCCTCCCTATCTCTCCTGTCCTCCAGTGTCGTCAGGCTGATTTCCTTAAATTTTCTTCGTAGGACATTCCCCTTAGCTCTGGAACTAGCCTTGTTGCTTGACCAGGTGTGGGTTCCAAACTGGTGCTGCATACTCCAGTATGGGCCTGACGTACACGGTGTACAGAGTCTTGAACGATTCCTTACTGAGGTATCAGAACGCTAATCTCTGGTTTGCCAGGCGCCCATATGCTGCACCAGTTATCTGTTTGATGTGTGCTTTGGGAGATGTGCTCGGTGTTATACTAACTCCAAAATCTCTCTCCTTGAGTGAGGTTTGCAGTCTTTGGCCACCTAGACTATACTCTGTCTGAGGTCTTCTTTGAACTTTCCCGATCTTTATGACTTTGCATTTGGCGGGGTTAAATTCGAGGAGCCAGTTGCTGAACCATGCGTCCAGCCTGTCCAGGTCTCTTTGTAGTCCAGCCTGATCCTCCTCTGATTGAATTCTCCTCATTAACTTCACATCATCTGCGAACAGGGACACTTCTGAGTCTATCCCTTCCATCATGTCATTCACATATACCAAAAATAGCACTGATCTTAGGACTGACCCCTTTAGGACCCCGCTCGTCGCAGTCTCCCACTGTGATACTTCATCACGTACCATGATTCGTTGTTGCCTCCCTGTAAGGTATTCTCTGATCCAGTGCAGTGCCCTTTCTGCTATACGTGCCTGACCCTCTATCTTCTGCACTAATCTTCTTGCAGTCCAAGAAAATGCAATCAACCCACCCCTCTCTCTCGTGTCTTACTTCTCTTACCTTGTCATAAAACTCCAGAAGGTTTGTGACACAGGATTTGCCTTCCATGAATCCGTGCTGTTTGTCGTTTATAATCTTGTTCCGTTCCAGGTGCTCCACCACTCTCCTCCTGATAATCTTCTCCATGACTTTGCATACTATACACGTCAGTGACACTGGTCTATAGTTTAGTGGGGCCGTTTCTGTTTCCTTTCTTAAATATGGGGACTACATTTGCCGTCTTCCATACCTCAGGTAGTTGTCCAGTTTCAAGGGACGTGTTGAAGATTGTGGCTAGTATGACTCACGAAATCGTAATGACACGATTACAAACAAACCATACCACTAGTGGGGTTCGAACCCGAGGTCAGAGAGTAACTCCACCAAACTCCAGACCTCATCAAGGTAAAAGGGCTAATAGGCACCACTGTGTCCACAAATGCAAGTTTACAGACGAATCTCCCGCTAGCATGGTGCCTATGTTAACCTTCCTATGGTGTAGAAATATACCTAGTTGGATGAATCTTATTGAAGCTAGCTGGCCCAGTGGCTTACGCGACGGCTTGGAGTTTTGAGACTCTCTGACCGCGGGTTCGAACCCCACCCGTGGTATGGATTGTGTTTAGTGGCACACACAACGTCTCTGTTCCTTCTCTTAGGACCCACGGGAAGATATTGTCCGGTCCCATCGCCTTTGAGGTATCAAGGTCACTTAGTAGCTTCTTCACCTCCTCCTCAGTTGTGTTGGTCTTCCCCTTTGTTCTGTCTTCCCAGAGTACTTCCTGTCTCTACTGTAAATACTTCCTTAAATCTCGTGTTGAGCTCCTCACATACCTCTTGATCGTTTCTTGTGAGTTCCCCACCTCTTTCCTCAGCCTGATCACCTGGTCTTTGATTGTTGTCTTCCTCCTAATGTGGCTATACAGCAGTTTCAGGTCAGACTTGACTTTCGATGCTATGTTGTTTTCGTTCTATCGCTGGGCCTCCCTCCTTATCTGTGCATACTCGTTTCTGCCTCTTCGACTAATCTCCTTATTTTCCTGGGTCCTTTGCCTTCTGTACTTTTTCCATTCTCTAGTGCACTTAGTTTTCGCCTCCCTGCACCTTCGGGTAAACCAAGGGCTCGTTCTGGTCTTCCCATTATTTCTGTTGCCCTTGGGAACAAACCTTTCCTCTGCCTCCTTGCATTTTGTTGTTACGTATTCCATCATTTCGTTACTGACTTTCCTACCATGTCTCTGTCCCACTGAACCTCCTGCAGGAAGTTCCTCATACCTGTGTAATCCCCCTTTTATAGTTTGCCTTTTCCCTGTTGCCCTCTCCACTTGTAACTCTACTATGTATTCAAAGCACAGAACCACGTGATCACTAGCTCCAAGGGGCCTCTCATATGTAATGTCCTCAACGTCTGAACTGCTCAGGGTGAACAAGAGGTCCAGTCTTGCTGGTTCATCCTCACCTCTCTCTCTGGTAGTGTCCTTAACATGTTGATACGTGAGGTTTTCCAGTACCACATATATGAGAACATTATTTAGATAAGGGTAAAGACGTTTTTGTGGCATTTATGGATTTTGAAAAGGCGTATGATAGGATGGATAGGGGGCAATGTAGCACACGTTGCAAATGTATTGAATAAGAGGTAGGTTACTGAAAGCAGTGAAGTGAAGAGAGAGAGATTATCTCCTAGTAAAAGTAGGCTTTAGGCACGGATGTGTGATGTTAACATAGTTGTTCAATATATTTATAGTTGGGGTTGTAAGATAAGTGAATGCTGGGGCGTTGTCAAGAGGTGTGGGGTTAAAAGATAAAGAATCTAACAGAGTGGGAGGTGTCATAATTGCTCTTTACTGATGACACTGTGCTTTTGGAAGATTCTGAAGAGAAGTTGCAGAGGATGGTGGATGAGTTTGGTAGGATATGTTAAAGAAGGAAATTAAAAGTGATTATAGGAAAGAGGAGTTAGGCGATGAGGATAACAAAAAATTTAGGTAACGAAAGATTAGATATCAGATTGGAGGAAGAGTGTATGGAGGAGGTGAATGTATTCAGATATTTGGAAGTGGATGTGTCAGGAGATGGGTCAATGAAAGATGAGGTGAATCATAGAATTAACGAGGGAAAAAAGGTGAGTGGTGCATTGAGGATTCTGTGGAAACAAACAACCTTGTCTATGGAAGCAAGAGGGGAATGTATGAGAGTATAGTTGTACCAACGCTCTTATATGGGTGCGAAGCATGGGTGATGAATGTTGCAACGAGGAGAAGGCTGGAGGCAGTGAATATGTCGTGTTTGAGGGAAATCTGTGGTGTTAATATAATGCAGAGAATCCGTAGTTTGGAAATAAGGAGGAGGTGCAAGATTACCAGATGGCTGAGGAAGGGTTGTTGAGGTGGTCGGACATGTAGAGAGGATGGAACGAAATAGAACGACTTCGAGAGTGTATAAATCTATAGTGGAGGGAAGGGAGGTAGGGGTCGGCTTAGAGGAGGGAGGGGGCGAAGGAGGTTTTGTGTTTTCGAGGAGCTTGGACTTCTAACAAGCATGCGTGAACGTGTTAAACAAGAGCGAATGGAGACAAATGATTTTTAGGATTTGACTTGCTGTTGGAGTGTGAGCAAGGTAACGTTTATGAAGGGATTCAGAGAAACCTGTAGGCCGGACTTGAGTCCTGGAGATGGCAAGTACAGTGTTTGCACTCTGAAGTTGCAGTTTTATAACTGAAGTGTGAGCGTGCCTCTGGCAAGACATTGATTGAGTGAATGATGATGAAAATGTTTCTTTTTCGGGCTACCCTGCCTTGGTGAGAAGCAGCCGATGTGTTAATAAACCATGAAAAACAATAATAGTAATTGTAATCTCATATTTCTACAAGTGGATGATACAACTATTACAGACCTAGCTGACATTATTGACATACTGTATTGAAAGCCCCTGTTTATGCAGAGCATAAACAGTCGACTAACAGTACTACATGCTCAATATTTCCCCATTGACGGGATCCACCCATGTGAACAAGTGATAACAGGAGCAACAGGTGTAAGGAAACGTGCCGGGATTGATCCTTGTGAAACACTGAGCATGTTTATAAATTTATAAATATATATAATTATCATTATTATTATTAGTAGTAGTAGTAGTACAGTTTGCGACCACTGTCAGCCTCAGAGTTACCAGAACCTGCCACGTGGAGGCCAGTGATTCGTCTGTGTTTTTGATGCTTTACCCAGGTCCATGTGTCCAGGAGTCCATCTGTGTCCCCTCAGATATTCTCCCTTCCCCACTTCGTATCCTACACTTCCTACCCTACACTCCGTAATCTTGTATCTAAGTATTCCCCAGGTTCATGAGTCCATCTGTGTCCCCTCAGATATTCTCCCTTCCCACCTTCGTATCCTACACTCAGAAATATTGCATCTTAGTTTTCCCCAGGTTCATGGGTCTAGGAGTCCATCTGTGTCCCCTCAGATATTCTCCCTTCCCACCTTCGTATCATACACTCAGAAATATTGCATCTTAGTTTTCCCCAGGTTCATGGGTCTAGGAGTCCATCTGTGTCCCCTCAGATATTCTCCCTTCCCCACTTCGTATCCTACACTTCCTATCCTACACTCCGTAATATTGCATCTAAGTATTCCCCAGATTCATGGGTCCAGGAGTCCATCTGTGTCCCCTCAGATATTCTCCCTTCCTCACTTCTTATCCTACACCCAGTAATCCTAACTTTTGCATCTAAGCCTTCCCAGGGAATTCATCCGTGGGCCCCCGGATGTCTTCCCTTCCCTTGAAGCCTGGGTGATACCTCACCCAGTCCTACCAAGGTCCGTGGTCAGCAAGTTCCACCCAAGGTCCCTGGTTCCAAGTGTTCATCAATACACCCTTCACCACTTCCCTGAGGTCAGCAGTCCCACCCCAGGTTCGTTGTTCCAGGTATTCACCCTTCACCACTTCCCTGAGGTCAGCAAGTCCCACCCCAGGTCCGTGGTTCCAAGTGTTCATCCATACGCCCTTCACCACTTCCCTGAGGTCAGCAAGTCCCACCCCAGGTCCGTGGTTCCAAGTGTTCATCCATACACCCTTCACCACTTCCCTGAGGTCAGCAAGTCCCACCCCAGGTCCGTGGTTCCAAGTGTTCATCCATACACCCTTCACCACTTCCCTGAGGTCAGCAGTTTTAGCCACCCTTGAAGCACAGCTCACCAGCTAGGTAGCAAACTTTGTTACTTTAAGAGAGCGCAGTTTTCACTCGAATGTTCTTCTTCTTCTTCTTCTTCTTCTTCTTCTTCTTCTTCTTCTTATTCTTATTCTTCTTCTTCTTCAATTTACTCTTCCTTCTTGTTCTCCATTTTAATTCAAGTTTTTCATGATCTGTCCCTTCATCTCCCTCTTTATCTCCTTCTTTCGGTCTTTCCTCTAATCCTCTTTCTAATTTATTACTCATTCTCAGCAATTTATGCACGCTATAAGTTTGTAAATAATTTTTAATTGTCTTCCATTGTTGTGTGTGACAAGGGAAGGAGAGAGGGAGGGAGGGAAGGAAGAGGAGGGAGGGAAGGAGAGGAGGGAGGGAAGAAAGAGGAGGGAGGGAAGGAGAGAGGAGGGAGGGAAGGAGAGAGGAGGGAGGGATGTAGCAGGGGAAAATAAGGAATGACATACGAAGAGAGGGAGTATATGGAAAGAGGGAAGGCGTGATAAGAGATGAAGAGGCATAGAAGGAAGGGGGAGAAGAAGAAAAGAGGAAACAAAGTGTGTGTGTGTGTGTGATGGATATGAGAGATTGGGTGTTATGCAGGTTTCTGCATGACATTTAAATATACGTAATATATAGCTATTGGAGAAGTGTGCCATAAATTTCAGGTAATTAGGAAAAACAGTAATAATAATGTATAACCTTTAGATAAATGTAAATGATAATTTTAGAAATACGCTGTCCTTTTGGTGAATACTGTAAAGTAAGTTTAAGTGGTGAAATAGAGAAATCCAGCTAGGGAGTTATTTTCCAAATGTTGTGGCATGGATAGCGGCGTGGCGTGGGTTACACGTGCGCGGCATGGATAGCGGCTGGCGAGACGGAGCCTGTGTTCAGCTAAGTTTGTGATGTTGTATTCCCTTTTGTGTAGCTAACTCAAGCCATGGCTCTTTTAATGGTGTACCAGTACACACCCTGGGCTCGGACATGGTCGGGGCCCTAAGGGACGAGTGTGAACTGAAGAAATAGGAGGAGATGTGTTCTGGAGGATGGGAGTGGTGGCTTGGCTGACGCTTAGGGCATTGTGTTGTTTTTGAAGTGACCACC
>WNWK01027520.1:0-26223 GCA_009830355.1 Cherax destructor | reverse complement strand
AGATTATCATTCATAGCAGAATATGTGTAGAGAACCTAGGATAACCCAAAAGTCAGTTCACTGAGTTTAATCATTTCTAACTTGGCACTTAAAGTAAGAGGCTTACGCCTCTCATTTTATCACAATAAGCTTAGACGCCATAGTCAATGAGAGCCAACTAGTTAACAAAGAGTAAACGAGAGAGAGAACGAGATACGGAGTTCAGACAAGGTAAAAACAAACTAAACAGGAAGCGGGCAATCACTCGGTCAGGCGAAATGAATGCGATTAATACGTGTCCACTTTTAGTTCATTCACATACGTTTGTATGAGTTTGTGAAACTTTTACCTCAAAATAATTTTTTTTATTATAATAATAATTACCTCACAATACAAATACTCTTACATTGTGTAAAAGTTGTGCAAGTCAGTACAGAATAAACAAACAACAACACTCCCATTCTCATGCAACACACTATTTTTATAGTTAATGATAGTATTATTATTATTATCATAAGGCACCTAAAATGGAGGAATATTGCAAACAATGTGGTAGCAGAGATAACACCAGGAGGCAGCTCAGATGAAAACTTGCACACACATGAACTTTTAAATCTCTGCACCAAATTCACCTTAAACCAGCAAATAGGAGATCCTACAAGATTAGAGAATATGCTGGACCTCATCTTCACCAACAATGATGATCTGATACGAAATGTCATCATATCAAAAACAATTTACTCAAATCACAACATAATAGAGGTCCAAACATGTATGCGACGAGCCCCAGATCGACAAAATATGATCAGACGCGAGGGAGACTTCTCCAAATTCAACTTCAATAACATAAACATAAGGTGGGACCAAGTAAACCAAGTCCTAAATTATATAAACTGGGAAGATAGCCTAAGCATCACGGATCCTAACCTATGTCTAGAATAAATTAACACTGTGGCACTTGAGGTTTGCTCAAGGCAAATTCCCTTAAGGAAAAGAAGGAGAAGATGTAAACTAGAAAGAGAGAGGCGCTCCCTATACAGGCGAAGCAGAGAATAACAAAGCGACTACAAGAGGCCAATATATCTGAAATACGTAGGGAGATGCTGGTCAGAGAAATAGCAAACATCGAATTAAAACTAAAGGAATCTTACAGGAATCAAGAAACGAGGGAAGAACTAAAAGCCATAAATGAAATTGAAAGAAACCCAAAGTATTTCTTTTCTTATGCCAAATCAAAGTCAGACAGAAGCCCAGGAGACTATCGTCACCTCAGGGAAAAGTAGTGTGTGCTGTTTTCCTTAGACGGCGATGACAGATTGGGCAGAAGCCCAGGAGACACATCCAGTATTGGGCCCCTACTTAAATGGAATAGCTCCTACACAGATGACAGCAAGGAAATGAGTGAGTTACTAAAGTCCCAGTATGACTCAGTTTTTAGCGAGCCACTAACCAGACTGAAAGTCAAAGACCTAAATGAATTTTTTATGAAAGTGCCACAGAACTTGGCAGATGCATGTCTATCTGACATTACCCTGATGCCAAATGACTTTGAAAAGGCAATAAATGACATGCCCATGCACTCTGCTTCAGGCCCAGACTCATGGAACTCAGTGTTCATCAAGAACTGCAAGAAGCCCCTATCACGTGCTTTTAACATCCTATGGAGAGGGAGCATGGACACTGGGGTTGTCCCGCAGTTACTAAAAACAACAGACATAGCCCCACTCCACAAAGGGGGCAGTAAAGCAATAGCAAAGAACTACAGACCAATAGCACTAACATCCCATATCATAAAAATCTTTGAAAGGGTTCTAAGAAGCAAGATTGCCACTCATCTAGATACACATCAATTACACAACCCAGGGTTTAGAACAGGTCGCTTCTGTCTGTCCCAACTACTGGACCACTACGACAAGGTTCTGGATGCTCTAGAAGACAAACAGAATGCAGATGTTATATACACAGACTTTGCAAAAGCCTTTGACAAGTGTGACCATGCTGTAATAGCACACAAAATGTGTGATAAAGGAATAACAGGAAAAGTGGGTAGATGGATCTATAATTTCCTAACAAATAGAACACAAAGAGTAGTAGTCAACAGAGTAAAGTCTGAGGCGGCTACAGTGAAAAGCTCTGTTCCACAAGGCACAGTACTCACTCCCATCCTGTTCCTCATCCTCATATCGGACATAGACAGGGATATAAGCCACAGTGCCCTGTCTTCCTTTGCAGATGACACCCGAATCTGTATGACAGTGTCCACCGTTGAAGACACTGCAAGACTCCAAGCAGACATAAACCAAATCTTTAAATGGGCTGCAGAAAACAATATGAAGTTCAATGATGAGAAATTTCAATTACTCAGATATGGAAAACATGAAGAAATTAAAATATCATCGGAGTACAAAACAAATTCCAACCACTCAATAGAGTGAAAAACTAATGTCAAAGACCTGGGAGTGTCATGTCAGTAATATGTATACACTTGTGTAGTGTATTAGAATCATCCTAGCTTTATATAGCTGGTCCCTTTGTTACGTGTGACGTCAGACTCCCGCACCATGTGAGTGCTATGTCAGAGGTCTCTCTCTCACTACAGCCTTAGACCTATACGAGTACAGACTTGGCACTTGTATCTCTCCTCACAGACTCCGTTAATATACCAGAAACCAACCTACAGTGTATCCATTGACTACCTTTTACAGTGGTCCCTCGGTTTTCGGTCATCTCCAAACTCGAACATTTATGTAAGGGTATTTTCGTAAGTGCTTTTGCAAGTGTATTTTTGGGGGTCTGAAATAGACTAACCTACGTGACATTATTTCTTAAGGAAGTAAATTCGTTCGGTAATGGCACTTGAGCAGCATTCTGGAAATAATTTTCGGCGAAAACCGAGGGTCCACTGTATCTCTCGAACCCATCACGATAGGACCGTAACACCGTAGCAGTAGCAGTCACATCTGCTAGAAAAATGACAGGATGGATAATGAGAACCTTCAAAACCAGGGATACCAAGCCCATGTTGACACTTTTCAGGTCGCTTGTTCTATCTAGGCTGGAATATTGCTGAACACTAACTGCAACTTTCAAGGCAGGCGAAATTGCTGACGTAGAAAATGTGCAGAGAACCTTCACGGCACGCATAACTGCGATAAACCACCTCAATTACTGGGAACGCTTGAAGTTCCTAAACCTGTACTCCCTAGAACACAGGCGGGAGAGATACATTATTATATACACGTGGAAAATTCTCGAGGGATTAGTACCAAACTTGCACACGAGAGTCACTCCCTACAAAAGCAAAAGACTCGGCAGGTGATATAACATCTCCCCAATGAAAAGCAGGGGTGCCACTAGCACGTTGAGAGACAACACAATAAGTGTCAGGGGCCCAAGACTGTTCAACTGCCTCCCAGCATACATCAGGGGGATTACCAACAAACCCTTGGCTGTCTTCAAGCAGGCACTGGACAGGCACCTAAAGTCGGTACCTGACCAGCCAGGCTGTGGTTCATACGTTGGACTGTGTGCGGCCAGCAGTAACAGCCTGGTTGATCAGGCTCTGATCCAACATGAGGCCTGGTCACAGACCAGGCCGCAGGGGTGTTGACCCCTGGAACTCTCTCCAGGTATACTCCAGGTATAATAAAAAAAAGCGCTAAACCCACAAGGGTCGTGAATAGCTATATATAGATTGAAGGCATATGAAAGGAATATTTTTCTACAGTTATCCCTCAGTGTTTGACTAGAGAAAACTTAATTCTTCCGACACTCCTACTAAGTCGCTTGGTAAACAAATCTCAAATTTGTCAATTTTTATTCTGTGGGTGTATGTATCATGTTTATATGCTATGTAACGTGTTTTTTAAATCATTTTGAAGAAAATATCCTAGATGAATTAATGAAAATGTCTATATTAATGTAAAATAAGACATTTAATGTGCCCAAGAGTGATTATTATTAGTATTATGTAATGTTTTCCCTCCGCCCGGCAACCCCACCTATATAGCATACAAACGTTGCATATAAACAGCATGTTTATATGCTATGTAATGTGCTTCTTACATAATTTTTAAGAAAATATCATAGATGGATTAATGAAAATGTCTATATTGACGTAAAATTGGACATTTAATGTGCCCAAGAGTGATTATTACATAATAGAGATATGTGCTCACGGAAAATGTAAATAAACCGGCTGGCGCATGCCGTATCTGAAAGACCGCTCGCTGTATACAAATGTTTTGGTCATAATCTGAACTCGCCGTATGAATGGAACGCCGAAAAGTGGGGCCCTACTGTACTTAAATCCATCGATAAAAAACATCTATATATGAAAAACAATTCAGACAGGGCCTAATAACAAAAGAGCTAACTAAATGATACACCTCAATACTTACTTAATGTCCAAACAAATGTACGTGCAGTATTATGTAAAGAGATTTAATGAAATAAAAGGTGATATGAAAAAGACCTGGAAAACTCTCTCTGAAATTTTGGGCTCTAGAAAACTGTCTAGAAACATATGAACATAAGAATGGAGGAACACTGCAGAAGGCCTATTGGCACATACAAGGCAGGTCCTTATCAAAACCACCCCTACCCAAAGCTACCCAAGAATTTACTCCCGTAACCATGACACCAATCAAACCCAGCCCCTCCCATTCATATATTTGTGCAATCTCTTTTTAAAGCTACCCAAGGTCCTAGCCTCGATCACCCTACTCAGAAGATTGTTCCACACATCAACAACTCTGTTCGAAAACCAGTACTTACCTATGTCCTTTCTAAATCTAAATTTATCCAACTTAAATCCATTATTTCTGGTTCTTACCTGGTTCAACACCCTCAGTACTTTATTAATATCTCCTTTGTTTATGCCCATCATCTACTTATACACTTCGATTATATCTCCCTCATTCTACGTCTCCAGAAAGTGGAGATTCAAGGCTCTAAGTCTGTCTTCATACGGGAGATTCCTTATACAGTAAATCATTTTAGTCATTCTTCTCTGTATGTTCTCCAACGAATCTATATCCATTCTGTAGTAAGGAGACCAGAGAGATTAACTTAGTGAAACCAGACTGCTGGGAGGCAGCTGAACAGTCTTGGGCCCCTGACACTTATTGTGTTGTCTCTTATCATGCTATTGGCACCCCTGCTTTTCACTGGGGGGATGTTGCATCGTCTGCCGAGCCTTTTGCTTTCATAGGGAGTGATTTTCATGTGCAAGTTTGGTACTAATCCCTCTAGGATTTTCTAAGTGTACAGTAGGGCCCCACTTATATGGCAGGTTAGGTTCCAGGCTAGTGCCTTAAAGCAGACATCGCCGAAAAGCAGAACGCCATTTTTTTTCCACTTCTAAATGCATATAAAAGCCAGACAACAAGCTTACACTAACTTATATTAAGTTAGCAATAGCGTTAGGCATTAAAAAGCACAATAAAAAGTAAGATACACACAGAGTACACTTATTACTTACCTTATAGTATTAACATTGGCTTAAAATAGTCTGTGAACCAATTTATGAAAAGATCAGTAGTCATCCAAGTTTTCGAATTGGATTTATAATAAACAGGGAGGCTACCTTTTGCATAGTTCTTTAGGGCCCAGGATTCTCTGAGTGATAAATTATCATAGGTTTTAACTTGCAATCCCCAGCAGCATTAGCTCCTAGCAAGAGTGTTAATTGAAGACTCAGATGAGTCAAAGGGATGTTAGGAAGCATTTCTTCAGCCATAGAGTAGTCAGGAAGTGGAATAGTCTGGCAAGTGATGTAGTGGAGGCAGGAACCATACATTGCTTTAAGACGAGGTATGATAAAGATCATGGAGCAGGGAGAGAGAGGACCTAGTAGCGGTCAATGAAGAGGCGGGGCCAAGAGCTAAGTCTCGACCCCTGCAACCACAATTAGGCGAGTACAATTAGTTGAGTACACTCTTGGGTTATCCTGGGTTCTCTACACACATGCTGCTATATGTAACTGTATTTGATGGCTATCTCAGCGATCAACATAGTATACCTTGTTAGTAAGTTTATTCAGGTATACACAAATACAGTTACATAGATTATCATTCATAGCAGAATATGTGTAGAGAACCTAGGATAATCCAAAAAAGTCAGTTCACTGAGTTTAATCATTTCTAACTTGGCACTTAAAGAGGCTTACGACTCCTCATTTTATTACAACTAAGTTTAGATGCCATAGTCAATGAGAGCCAACTAGTTAACGAGAGAGAGAACGAAATACGGAGTTCAGACAAGGTAAAAAAACAAACTGAACAAGTAGTGGGCGATCACTCGGTCAGGCGAAATGAATGCGATTAATACGTGTCCACTTTTAGTTCATTCACATACGTTTGTAAGAGTTTGTGAGACTTTTACCTCAAAATAATTTTTTTTATTATAATAATAATTACCTCACAATACAAATACTCTTACATTGTGTACAAGTTAGTACAAAATAAACAAACAGCAACACTCCCATTCTCATGCAACACACTATTTTTAGAGTTAATGATAATACAGTGGACCCCCGAGTTACGAACACCCCGGAAATTGTACAATTATGTAAGTACACCTACCATCCGACTTACGACCAGCTCGACATATGTCCACTTGACTTACGACCATGCGTCTGGCAGCAGGGCTGGGCCGGCTGATGCATACCACTGTACGATATTTGACCGCTACTCACGGCAAAGCGCCACACAGCCAGCATCACTTTGAGTTACCCTGCCCTATCAGCAACATCATACTGTATTAACTGTACTAACTGGACAGTAAATTTCACCATGGCCCCTAAGAGGAAGTCTGAATCTTGCACTGGAGGTTGTGGCAAGAAGGCAAGAAAGGCTCTTACTCTTGACCAGAAGATCAAAGTAATTAAACAGTATGAGGATGGAAAAAACGTCAACAGCATTTCTCAGGATCTTCAGCTCTCCCATTCCACTGTGTCGACAATACTTAAAGATAAAGAGCGCATCAAAGAAGCAGTAAAATCTTCGGCCCCTATGACGTCGACAATTACAGTGGACCCCCGGCTAACGTTCATTCCAGATAACGTTTTTTTCGGCTAAAGGTTGCTTTTTACGTTCAATATTTTTTTCGGCTAGCGTTATTTACTCAGCTAACGTTACGTACCAGACCTGTCTGTCCGCTCCGGGCTTGCGCACCTCCTCCCAGGACGCCAGTCCAGCGTTGTTTACACTTGAGTGAACAATACCCAGCGCGCTCTTTCAAGCATTCACAATACATTTGGTGTCTTTTTTGGTGATTTAGTGACTGTCACTGTGAAATAAGTCACCTTGGGTCTAAAGAAGCTTCCTAGTGGCACCTCTGTGCTAAAGAGAGTGAGGAACACCATCGAACTGAAGAAGGAGATTGTTGAAAAATATGAGAGTGGCGTACGTGTGGGTGAGCTTGTCAGGATGTACAACAAAAACACAGTTTAGCAGGCATGCAGGGAGTGTAGCAGGCATGCAAGGAGTGTAGCAGGCATGCAGGGAGTGTAGCAGGCATGCAGGGAGTGTAGCAGGCATGCAGGGAGTGTAGCAGGCATGCAGGGAGTGTAGCAGGCATGCAGGGAGTGCTGTAGCAGGCATGCAGGGAGGGGGTGAGCAGGCAGAGAGTGCAGGCATGGAGTGTAGCACAGAGGCATGCAGGGAGTGTAGCAGGCATGCAGGAGTGCAGGCATGCAGTGTGCAGGCATGCAGAGTAGCAGGCATGCAGGAGTGTAGCAGGCATGCAGGAGTGTAGCAGCATGCAGGAGTGAGCAGGCATGCAGGGAGTGTAGCAGGCATGCAGGGAGTGTAGCAGGCATGCAGGAGTGTAGCAGGCATGCAGGGTGAGTGTAGCAGGCATGCAGGAGTGTAGCAAGGCATGCGGGGAGGTAGAAGGCAAGCAAGGAGTGTAACAGGCATGAAAGGAGTGTAGCAGGCATGCAGGGAGTGTAGCAGGCATGCAAGGGGGTGTAGCAGGCATGCAGGGAGTGTAACAGGCATGAAAGGAGTGTAGCAAGCATACAGGGAGTGTAGCAGTAGTGCAGGGAGTGAGGATTTCCCTTCCAAACACTAAGCCCTGCCCCTGTCCTCCCTATCTTCCCGATGCCAGCAAGTCTCTTCATTAAAGGTAAGTAAATGTTATTTTAAATGTTTATTTCATTATTTATTTATAAATTTTAAATTGTATGTAGCATTTATGTGTGTTTTCTGTATGTAAAACTATAGTTATTCTTTAAAAAAATTTTTTTTGTGAATATTTTTGGATATCAGGAACGGATTAATTGTATTTACATTATTTCTTATAGGAAATAAGGCTTCGGATAACGTTTTTTTTGGCTAAAGCTCTAGCTCCTGGAACGGATTAAGAACGTTAGCCGAGGGTCCACTGTATCACAAAGAAACGTGATGGAAAAAATGCTCAGTGTTTGGTTAGAAGATTATCGGCAGAAAAAAGTGAATGTGATGCTTTCTGAAGTGGAAAGAAAAGCAAAAAGTTTGTTTAACATGTTGAAACAACGTGCTGGTGAGGGGTATAATCAAGAAATTATTGCAAGTGATGGGTGGTTTAGGAGGTTTCGTCAGAGATACCAAATTCATTATGTGGTAGCGAAAGGTGAGGCAGCTAGTTGTGACGAAGAAGGTGCAAGAAACTTTGTTGTTGAGTTAGATAATTTAATAAAAAAAGAAGAGTATTTGCCAAAACAAATATTTAATGTTGATGAAACTGGCCTGTACTGGAAAAAAATGCCTAAAGGAACGTATGTATCTAAGGAAGTGAAGAGTGTGCCAGGGCATAAGGTTATGAAGCAAAGGGTTTCATTGCTGCTTGGGGGGAATATTGCTGGTTTCAAATTAAAACCTTTCTTAATTTACATGGCCGAGAACCCTCGTGCTCTCAAAAACGTGAACAAGCATACGCTCCCCGTGCATTATTGATTTAATCGTAAGGCATGGATGACAATGGCCTAATTTGAGGATTGGTTTTTAAACTGTTTCATCCCAGCTGCACGCCAGTATTGCCAGGAAAAAGGAGTCCCTTTTAAAATTTGTTAAATTTTAGACAATGTGCCTTCCCACCCTCCTCACTTGGACGATCTAGACCCTAATGTACGAGTGGTGTTTATGTCCCCCCAACACCACCCCACTCATACAACCCATGGATCAGGGGGTTATTTCAACATTTATAGCATACTATCTGCGCATATCTTTTGATCAGGCTATCGAGGCCATTGATTCAGACCCAGAACTAACTCTAAGAATTTTTTGGAGTATAACATTTATCAGTGCATCAAAAACATAGCAAAAGCATGGGAGTTAGTCACAGCCAAGTGTATGAACGGCGTCTGGAAGCAGTGTAATGGGCGGTTTATTCAAGATTTTCATGGCTTCGACAGCGAAGAAGAGTTAAGCGTGGTGAGAGGTGTGATTTTAAAATTGGCCAACAAACTCGAACTTGAATGTGATGTGGATGAGATTGAAGAACTTTTGACAGAAGAAGTTCAAGAGTTAACGAATGAAGAACTCCTGATAATAGAAGAAGAAAGAAAAGCAGAACAACAAAGACAGAGAGAAGATGAACAAAAAGAAGAGGAGCCAGAAAGAAAGTTCTCGGTGAATGAATTATCACAGTGTTTTTCATTGATAAACCAAGGGCTACGAAAATTGGAGAATATGGACCCTAACATTGAACGGTTTGTCAAAACTGAGAGAATGGTACAGGATGCAATGCGTCCATACAGAGACATTTATGATGAAAAGAAAAAAAGAAAAATTCAAACAAATCTCTGTATGTTTATCAAGAAGAGTGCTCCCCCACCTCCTCCCACCCCTACCCCTTCAGAGGAAGAAAGCGTAGACGATCCCCAACCAAGCACTAGTGGGCTGTAAATGTGTCCCAATCCTTATTTGTATTTCATTTATATTTCATTATTTTGTACTTTTCTGTTCATGCAGTTTCTTACATTCGAAGTGAATTTAAACACATTGTTTTGTATGCAAATGTTCTGGGAAATAAACAACTGTTTGTGTTGTACACAGTGTTTCTCCTAAACCTTACATTATAAAATACAGTACTAACAGCATAAAAAGTAGAGTAAAAAATGAGATACTAAAATGAAACAATAAAATCAAATCATTACAATAAGTGTGATGCTGATATTCAGTAGTAAGGTTCGACTTACGTCCATTTTGACTTACGAACAGTTGGTCGGAACCAAGCTCGGTCGTAAGTCGGATGGTACCTGTATAATATTGTAAGTGCTTTTGTAAGTGTATTTTTGGAGGTCTGAAATGGACTAACCTACTTGACATTATTTCTTAAGGGAGTAAATTCGTTCGGTAATGGCACTTGAGCACGCTTCTGGAATGAATTTTGTTCGTTACTCGAGGGTCCACTGTATTACCATTATTATTATCATAATATAAAAGAAGTGCTAAACCCACAAGGGTTGTGAATAACTATATATAGAGTGAAGGCATATGAAAGGAATATTTTTCTACAGTTATCCCTCAGTGTTTGACTAGAGAAAACGTATTTCTTCCGACTCCTACAAAGTCGCTTGGTAAACAAACCTCATATTTTTCAATTTTTATTCTGTGGGTGTATGTATCATGTTTATATGCTATGTAACGTGTTTTTTAAATAATTTTGAAGAAAATATCATAGATGAATTAATGAAAATGTCTATATTAATGTAAAATAAGACATTTAATGTGCCCAAGAGTGATTAATATTATGTAATGTTTTCCCTCCGCCCGGCAACACAATAGCATATAAACAGCATGTTTATATGCTTTGTAACGTGTTTATTTTATAATTTTGAAGAAAATATCATAGATGGATTAATGAAAATGTCTATATTAACGTAAAATAAGACATTTAACCCTTTGGAGGTCGACAGGCCTACTCGGAAACACGTTCTAGGGTCAAATTTTTTTGGAGAAAAAAAAAAAATAATAATTTTTTCTTATGAAATGATAGAGAATCTTTTTCCGATCATAATGACACCAAAAGTATGAAATTTGATTGAAAACTTATGGAATTATGCTCTCGTGAAATTATCAGTCTCAAAGATGTTTACGCATCGGAGATTTCGCCCACTTTGAGCACTATTTTTGGTCAATTCCAATGTTCCAGTCCACTAAAATCATAGCTATTTTGCTAGAAATCCATTTCTTCTATAGATTGAGTACAAGAAACCGTCTATTTACCAATTTCAACTACCCAAAATAGTGGTCAGAAAATGGCAATTTGGCCAATTTCACACAAATTTCAAATGATGCCAATTTCAAAATAGGGTCCAGAATAAACAAGGCAGACATTCCTGGCACTAAAGTGACATCTTCTCTGTTCATTAGTCACGTCTCCAGGCCCCTCTTACATTACTTTCGTTTTCCATTTTGAATTTTTATTCTAACAAAAAATAGAAGATTTACTGTTATGTATACAACTGCATCATTGTAAAAATGGTATAAATAATATCAGCGCACTTGTACAAGAATATTAGACTCGTCAGTTGATGTGTATTGGACGCATGGTGTGATTTGTTTACTCTTGAACATCGGCAAAATTTGAACATTTTCGCTACTTTGAGCTCAATTTCAAGGTACTTGTCATTGTCAAAGCAATAAAAATCATCTCCATTTCTGTAATATATCTTCCATTCTATCAAATGAGAACAAGAAAATGAGAATACATCAATAAATACCATACGAAAATAGACTGCAAAGTCGCTGTTTTAAACGAAAAAAACGGTTCAGAGTTTTTTTTCTCATTATGCAGTGTGTGCTGCAGGATTTTTTTTATACTGCGCACACTAAGCACAGAGACCCATTCTTTCATATGTAGGCCTACCAGCCGTTTCCTGCTTAATTTGAGGCCGCTAGAATTTACGCGTACTAGTACGGCACCGACCCTTGCTCGTAAAACGTACTAGTACGACACCGACCCCCAAAGGGTTAATGTGCCCAAGAGTGATTATTATTAATATTACGTAATGTTTTCCCTCCGCCCGGCAACACCATAGCATATAAACAGCATGTTTATATGCTTTGTAACGTGTTTCTTTTATAATTTTGAAAAAAAATATCATAGATGGATTAATGAAAAGGTCTATATTAATGTAAAATAAGACATTTAATGTGCCCAAGAGTGATTATTATTAGTATTACGTAATGTTTTCCCTCCGCCCGGCAACCACACCTACATAGCATATAAACAGAATGTTTATATGCTATGTAACGTGTTTCTTATATAATTTTGAAGAAAATATCATAGATGGATTAATGAAAATGTCTATATTGACGTAAAATTGGACATTTAATGTGCCCAAGAGTGATGATTACATAATAGAGATGTGCTCACGGAAAATGTAAACAAACAGGGTGGCGCGCACCATATCTGAAAGACCGCTCACCGTATACAAAAGTTTTGGTCATAATTTGAACTCGCCGTATGAACGAAACGCCAAAAAGTGGGGCCCTACTGCATATGATAATACAGTGGACCCCCAGATTTCATCAATAATTGTTTCCAGAAGGCTGTTTGAGTGCCGTTACCGAACGAATTTGTTCCCATAAGAACGAATGTAAATTAGATTAGTCCGTTTCAGACCCCAAAAATACACTTACAAAAGCACTTACAAAAATACACTTACATAATTGTTCGAGTTGGGAGCAGTACAAAATCCAGGGGTCCACTGTAAATCTCTCCCGCCTGTGTTCTAGGGAGTACAGGTTTAGGAACTTCAAGCATTCCCAGTAATTGAGGTGTTTTATCACAGTTATGCGTGCCGTGAAGGTTTTCTGTACATTTTCTAGGTCAGCAATTTCACCTGCCTTGAAATGTGCTGTTAGTGTGCACCAATATTCCAGCCTAGATAGAACAAGCGACCTGAAGTGTGTCATCATGGGCTTGGCATTCCTAGTTCTGGATAATGAGAACCTTCAGAAATAGGGATGCCAAGCCCATGATGACACTCTTCAGGTCGCTTGTTCTATCTAGGCTGGAATATTGCTGCACACTAACAGCGCCTTTCAAGGCAGGTGAAATTGCTGACCTAGAAAATGTACAGAGAACCTTCATGGCACACATGACTGCGATAAAACACCTCAATTACTGGGAACACCTGAAGTTCGTAAACCTGTACTCCCTAGAATGCAGGCGGGAGAGATTCCTGATCACATACACTTGGAAAATTCTAAAGGGATTAGTACCAAACTTGCACATGAAAATCACTCCCTATGAAAGCAAAAGGCTTGGCAGACGATGCAACATCCCCCCAATGAAAAACAGGGGTGCCACTAGCATGATAAGAGACAACACAATAAGTGTCAGGGGCCCAAGACTGTTCAGCTGCCTCCCAGCAGTCTGGTTTCACTAAGTTAATCTCTTTGTTCTCCTTACTACAGTATGGATATAGATTCACTGGAGAACATACAGTGGACCCCCGGCTAACAAAAAAAAAATCATTCCAGAAGCCTGCTAAAGTGCCATTACCGAACGAATTTACTCCCTTAAGAAATAATGTCAAGTAGGTTAGTCCATTTCAGACCCCCAAAAATACACTTCCACAAGCACTTACAATATTATACTTACATAATTGTACGATTTCCGGGGTGTTCGTTAGCCGGGGGTCCACTGTACAGAGAAGAATGACTAAAATGATTTACTGTATAAAGTATCTCCCGTATGAAGATAGACTTAGAGCCTTGAATCTCCACTGTATACATAATAATGAGAACCTTCAGAACTAGGGATGGATAATGAGAACCTTCAGAACTAGGGATGGATAATGAGAACCTTCAGAACTAGGGATGGATAATGAGAACCTTCAGAACTAGGGATGGATAATGAGAACCTTCAGAACTAGGGATGGATTATGAGACCCTTCAGAACTAGGGATAGATAATGAGAACCTTCAGAACTAGGGATGGATAATGAGAACCTTCAGAACTAGGGATGCATAATGAGAACCTTCAGAACTAGGGATGGATAATGAGACCCTTCAGAACTAGGGATGGATAATGAGAACCTTCAGAACTAGGAATGCCAAGCACATGATGATAACACTCTTGAGGTCGCTGGAATATTGCTGCACACTAGCAGCACCTTTCAAGGCAGGTGAAATTGCTGACATAGAAAATGTACAGAGAACCTTCACGGCACACATAACTGCGATAAAACACCTCAATTACTGGGAACGCTTGAAGTTCGTAAACCTGTACTCCCAAGAATGCAGGCAGGAGAGATACTTGATCATATACACTTGCAAAATCCAAGAGGGATTAGTACCAAACTTGCACACAAAAATCACTCCCAATGAAAGCAAAACACTCGGCAGACGATGCAACATCCCCCAAAGATGTTGTCTCTTATCGTGCCACTAGCACAATAAGAGACAACACAATAAGTGTCAGGGGCCCAAAACTGTTCAACTGCCTCCCAGGCTGTCTTCAAGCAGGCATTGAACAAGCACCTAGTCAGTACCTGACCAGCCGGGCTGTGGTTCGTGTGTCGGTCTGCGTGTAGCCAACAGTAACAGGTTGGCAGATCAGGCCCTGATCCACTATGAGGTCTGGTCACAGACTGGGCCGTGGGGGCGTTGACCCCCGGAACCCTCTCCAGGTATTCTCCAGGTATACATATACAGCCTACAGACACTGCCAACAAACTTAATGTCTTCTTTTCTACTACAGTGGACCCCCGCTATTCGAACGGCTCGGCAGTCGAACAAATCGTCATTAGAACAAGAAAATCGATATCGTCATGCGAACAATATATCATGATTCGAACAAGTGTGTCCATCACCTGTCTGCCCAGGCGCTTGGAGAGCCAGTCCCTCCTTGTTTACACTCGAGAGAACACTACCCTGCACGCTCATCCAGACATTTCACACTTAATTATAATTGTTTCGAGTTTGTTCATTAAGTGTGAGGCAGTGGTGAGAGGCAGTGGTGGTAGAGGCAGTGGTGGTTGGCAGTGGTGAGAGGCAGTGGTGGTAGAGGCAGTGGTGAGAGGCAGTGGTGGTTGGCAGTGGTGAGAGGCAGTGGAGGTGGAGGTGGTGGTGAGAGGCAGTGGTGAGAGGCAGTGGAGGTGGAGGCAGTGGTGAGAGGCAGTGGTGAGAGGCAGTGGAGGTGGAGGCAGTGGTGAGAGGCAGTGGGGTGAGAGGCAGTGGGAGGCAGGAGGTAGAGGCAGTGGGAGGGTAGAGGCAGTGGTGGTAGAGGCAGTGGTGAGAGGCAGTGGTGGAGGCAGTGGTGGCAGTGGGGTAGAGGCAGGGGGGTAGAGGCAGTGGAGGTAGAGGCAGTGGTAGAGGCAGTGGTGGTAGAGGCAGTGGTGAGAGGCAGTGGTGGTAGAGGCAGTGGTGAGAGGCAGTGGTGGTAGAGGCAGTGGTAGGTGGAGGCAGTGGTGAGAGGCAGTGGAGGTGAGGCAGTGGTGGTAGAGGCAGTGGTGAGAGGCAGTGGTGGTGAGAGGCAGTGGTGAGAGGCAGTGGAGGTAGAGACAGTGGAGGTAGAGGCAGTGGAGGTAGAGGCAGTGGAGGTAGAGGCAGTGGTGAGAGGCAGTGGTGGTGAGAGGCAGTGGAGGTGGAGGCATTGGTGAGAGGCAGTGGTGGTGAGAGGCAGTGGAGGTGGAGGCAGTGGTGGTGAGAGGCAGTGGAGGTAGAGGCAGTGGAGGTAGAGGTAGTGGAGGTAGAGGCAGTGGAGGTGGAGGCAGTGGAGGTGGAGGCAGTGGAGGTAGAGGCAGTGGTGGTAGAGGCAGTGGTGAGAGGCAGTGGTGAGAGGCAGTGGTGAGAGGCAGTGGAGGTAGAGGCAGTGGAGGTAGAGGCAGTGGAGGTAGAGGCAGTGGAGGTAGGGTGAGTGGCAGTGGAGGTAGAGGCAGTGGTGAGAGGCAGTGGTGAGTGGCAGTGGTGGTTGAGGCAGTGGTGGTTGAGGCAGTGGTGGTAGAGGCAGTGGTGGTAGAGGCAGTGGTGAGTAAACAAGATTAAATGAAGGTTCGGGAGGGAGTTTTGTAAACAAGCCAGTTGTTGTTGTTACCAGCCTGACACGTACGAATTCTGTTCAATCCGTGAAGCTGACAATAATGCACTTAGCATTACAAACTCCGTTTTCTCTTATACTAACACGTCTGAAGGAAGAAAGAATGGGAAGATGTTTTCACAGCTGTAGCAAGAATGCTTGCCACCACCATCCTTCCCAGCCACCACATTCGTAATGACATACATATTTTATTCATTCTAGAGTGTATATCAGGTTTTTATGTTATTTATATTGTTTATTATGTCATATTAGATGAATTGTGATAGATAAATAAGCTGTCGAGTTGATAATAGCTTCACAGTGAAGTACTATTTTGTCATGCCTCCTGACAGCAGGAACGGATTAATTGTATTTCCATTATTTCTTATGGGAAAAATTAAATCGCGACTCGAACATTTCACGTTGAGAACTAGCTCCTGGAACGGATTAAATTCGAATAGCGGGGGTCCACTGTATATAGGATAAAAACTAGAAAGCAAAATCCCAAAAGCAAATACTCAGCCATAAGACTTCCTCACTGGTAATTACCCACATACTCTATATATAGCACCAACAAATCCTACTGAAGTCTCAGTAATAATTAAATAATTAAAATACAAGACAGGAGACCTAAATAATTTGCCACCAATCATGTACAGTGGACCTTCGGTTAGCGGCTGTAATCCGTTCCAGGAGCTAGGCCTAAAACCGAAATGGCCTTTAACCGAAATAATATTCCCCATAAGAATTAATGTAAATACAATTAATCCGTTCCAGACAAAAATATTCACAAAAAAATATTTTTTTTAACAATTAAATCAGTATTACATATAGCTCTATTGAAAACTAATGCTGGTTTCTGGAAGAAAGGGAGGAGGAAATAGGGAGGAGTTAGTGTTTGGAAGGGAAATCCCCCTCCAAAAGGGCTTCAGGTAACAAGATCCTCTCTGGGGTTACTTCCCTTCTTTGTCTTTTAATGCCACTAGGACCAGCTTGAGAGTCACTGGACCCCTGTCTAGAAAAATAACTATCTAGAGTGCTCTGTTTCTTTAACATTTCCATGAAGTGGGACAAGGTTTTGTCACTAAACATGTTGCAGATATGGCTTGTTTCAGCTTGGTCAGGATGGTGTTTTTCAACAAAATTTTGTAACCTATTCCCCATTCCACACATTTCCTTAATCACTGAAGAAGGCACCTCCTTCTCTTCCTTTTCCTCCTCCTCCTTTTCTGAAGCAATAGCCTCAACTCTGGTCTGATGATGTTCCAGTTCCAGCTCTTGCAGCTCTTCAGTGGTTAGCTCTACCCTGTCGTCCTGCACCAACTCTTCCACATCCTCACCACTCACCTCCAACCCCAGGCTGTTCCCCAATGCCACAATATCTTCCACAACAGGCACAGGGTCGTCAGGGTCAGGGTCAGCCTCAAATCCTTCAAAATCCCTCTTTTCAACACAATCCGGCCATAGTGGTCTCCAAGCAGAGTTCAAAGTCTTGGAAGTCACTGCATTCCAAGCCTTACCTATAAGGCCTATGCAGTTGTAGACATTGAAGTGATTCTTCCAGAACTCTCTAAGGGTCAATTCAGTGTCCGAGGTCACTTCAAAGCACTTTTCAAACACTGCTTTTGTGTAGAGTTTTTTGAAGTTAGAAATGACCTGCTGGTCCATGGGCTGGAGAAGAGGAGTGGTGTTAGGAGGCAAGAACTTCACTTTTATAAATTTGAAGTCCCTAGACATTTGGTCTTCCAAGTCTGGAGGATGTGCAGGAGCATTGTCCAGTACCAGGAGGCACTTGAGTCCCAAATTGTTTTCCTGAAGGTATTTTTTCACACTTAGGCCAAACACATCATCAACCCAATCTTTGAAAATTTGCCTTGTGACCCATGCATTATGATTTGCTTTCCACATCACACAAAATCTTTTCTTGTGGACATTGTGTTTCTTGAACACTCTGGGAGTTTCAGAGTGATACATGAGTAAAGGCTTCACTTTGAAATCCCCACTTGTGTCCTGGCAGTCTTTTCCTCCTGCGTGATGTAGGTCCTGTTGGGCATTTTCTTCTAAAACAGGCATTTCATCACAGTTAAACACTTGTTGGGGTTTCAGATTTTCACTCTTTATGTAGTCCTGAAATTCCTGCACAAACTTTTGAGCAGCATGTTTGTCTGAACTTGCAGCCTCACCATGCCTTACAACACTGTGTATGCCACTACACTTCTTAAATCTCTCAAACCAGCCTTTGCTGGCCCTAAATTCACTACCAGCAGCACTTGTTCCAGGAGTTTTCTTCACAAGATCTTCATGCAAATGCCTTGCCTTCTCACAAATAACAGACTCCACTACACTGTCTCCCACTATTTGTTTTTCTTTAATCCACAATAAATAACTTTTCCATTTGTTCCATTATTGGTGACCTTTGTTTCATTACAAAAGCTACTCCTTTGGCAACATCAGCATCCTTGATTTTTTCTTTCTTAGCCAGGATGGATGTAATAGTTGATTGTTTTTCCCATACATCCTGGCAAGTTTCAGCACCTGCATACCACTCTCATATATCTCAATCACCTCTCTTAAATTCCATGGTGTTTCTCATTCTCTTTGCCACAGGAACTTTACTAGGAACTTTCTTGGGAGCCATGGTTACTTATTTTGCAGTTGCACTGACCAAAAACAATGGAAAACAAGCAAAATGTTTGGATGAATGAGCAGAAGCTTCCTCACGCACCGAGAGACACAGGCAAACTGAAGTGCAAGCGGTCCCAGCCGGCGAACTGATGTGTCCCATAGGCCGCTAACCGGGAGCCGAAAAACCAGCCGCTAACCAAGTTGGCCGATAACAGGAACGGCCGCTAACTGAGGGTCCACTGTATAAAAAAGCAACTCATGTGCTGTTCCCAATTATTGCAACACTATTTAACAAATCAGTTGAATCTTCAAACATTCCCATCCATACTCAAGACAGCAAGTGTCACCCCTATCCTCAAAGGAGGCGATCCTACAGAACTAAATAACTACAGACCAATATCTAACTTGCCTTTGCTCTCTAAAATCTTTGAAAAAATAATACATAAACAAATGTACTCCCACCTCCTATCCCATAACATACTGCCAGTTTGGGTTTAGGCCAAAAAAAAGCACGAATGATGCAATTATTCAGATGCTCGAATTACTATATATGTATACAGTGGACCCTCGGTTAACGAATACCCCGGAAATCGTGCAATTATGTAAGTATAATTTTGTAAGTTCTTGTGGAAGTGTATTTTTGGGGGTCTGAAATAGACTAACCTACGTGAAATTTTTCCTTAAGGGAGTAAATTCGTTCGGTAATGGCACTTGAGCAGACTTCAGGAGTGAAGTTTTTACGAAACTCGGGGGTCCACTGTATACAGCAAATGAAAAAAATGAATATCTTCTGGGGCTCTTCATAGATCTACAGAAAGCATTTGATACAGCAGACCATAATATCTTGCACCTAAAACTAGAGCATTATGGGGTCAGAGGACACTCTCTCAATTACCTAGTCTTATATAAGTGGTAGACACCAGTATGTATACACAAATGGTGTGACCTCCAATACTCAGCCTGTAGTTGTTGGAGTGCCACAGGTAAGTGTCCTAGGTCCTCTACTCTTTCTTATTTACATCAATGACCTCCCAAATGCATTGTGACTCTTTAAACCAGTTTTATTTGCAGATTGACACCACTTACATCTTCTATCACCCAAACCTGGCTATAATAATAATAATAATAATAATAATAATAATAATAATACTTTAATGAGACATTGTACAATTATACAGTGGTACCTCGAGTTACGATGGTCCCCAAAATCGCCCTTTTATGTAAGTTTATTTTTTTAAATGCTTTTGTAGGTATATTTTTGGGGGTGTAAAAGGACTAGTCTATTTTACATTATTCCTTATGGGGATAAATTCGTTTGGTAATGGCACTTGAACAGCATTCTCGAACGAAAAAATATCGTAACTCGAGGTACAACTGTACATATATGGTAGACATAGTTATACATAGTTATTACATAGTTATTACTTAGTTATTAATGAGATGTACATGCCAAAAGCCCCTAATATGCTGTGCATTGCGGGCATTCTTAGGTCTATTTAATTCTAGACTACATGGTAAATAGTTATGGTTGATAATTTATAAAATAAGTAAAGTTGCATATCTAAGTTATAAAGTTTGAATATAAGTTGAACATATCAATTAATTGTAGCAATGCAACTAATTGAGTGAGATAACAATTTAAAACAATTAATTGCATTGCAGTTAGTTTACATGGTCATTATAATGTAAGTGTTGTGGAAATAATTAGCTAAGTATGTAATATTCATAACAGGTTTTACATTCAATTGATTAGTCAGGTTTTTACGTTAAGTGATTATTCTACTTTGTTGGGAATGTTTGACATTGAGCAATTAGCTTTGGGTGAGAAGGTGGTTTTTTAGCATCATTTTGAATTGGGGAACAGGTAGGGTTTCTTTGGCAATGACAGGTAATGAATTCCAAATTTTCGTGCCTTTTATATGCATTGAGTTTTTACATAGTGTTAGATGGACACGGGGAACATCGAGGAGTGATCTGTGTCTAGTGTTATGGTCATGTGTCCTCTTAAAATTGGTAAGGAGAAGTTTGAGTGGTGGGTTAATATTTGCATAGAGTGTTCTATGTATGTAATAGGCACAGTAAAAAGTATGGATGTCTTGTATGGTGAGTAAGTTTAGGTACCCCCGGATTACGATATTAATCCGTTCCAGAGGGCTTAGCGTAAACCAAAAATATCGTAATCCGAATCTATTTTCCCCATAAGAAATAATGGAAATTCAATTAATCTGTTCCAGACACCCAAAAGTATTAAAATAAATATTTTTACACATTAACTTACACAGAAGATTGATACATGTACAGTGGACCCCGAGTTTCGTAAACCCGGAAATCGTACATTTATGTAAGTATAATATTGTAAGTGCTTGTGGAAAAGTATTTTTTGGAGTCTGAAATAGACTAACCTACGTGACATTTTTCCTTAAGGGAGTAAATTCGTTCGGTAATGGCACTTGAGCAGACTTCAGGAGTGAAGTTTTTACGAAACTCGGGGGTCCACTGTATATATAAATTACCACAAGCAAATACTACAACAGTATAATAACTTAACACTTACCTGCATGCCTGCTACACACTCCCTGCATGCCTGCTACACTCCCTGCATGCCTGCTACACTCCCTGCATGCCTGCTACACTCCCTGCATGCCTGCTACACTCCCTGCATCCTGCTACACTCCCTGCATCCTGCTACACTCCCTGCATCCCTGCTACACTCCCTGCATCCCTGCTACACTCCCTGCATCCCTGCTACACTCCCTGCATCCCTGCTACACTCCCTGCATCCTTGCTACACTCCCTGCATCCTTTCTACACTCCCTGCATCCTTGCTACACTCCCTGCATCCCTAGTACACTCCCTGCATCCCTGGTACACTCCCTGCATCCCTGGTACACTCCCTGCATCCTGGTACACTCCTGCATACTTGCTACACTCCCTGCATCCTTGCTACACGCCCTGCATCCTTGCTACACTCCCTGCATCCCTGGTACACTCCCTGCATCCCTGGTACACTCCCTGCATCCCTGGTACACTCCCTGCATCCTTGCTCATCATCCTCATCCCTGCCGTATTTCTGAGCCTCTTTACCACAGGGCTGGCACTAGGAGTTTTCTTTGGACCCATGGTGGCTTATTTAGCAGTTGCAGGCACTAAAAACAGTGGAAAAATGACAAAATATATGGTATGAATGCGTGGGTGGCGGCGGTGGCGCTCACTCGCTGGTAAATAATGGCACACTGCTGTCCCAGGGCAGTGTACGCGTCCAAGACGAATAGCGTATTCCGAGCGGATCATCGTAAACTGAGCCAATATTTTTACGGAAAAATGTATCGCTAACCGAATTTAGCATAATCCGATGCCATCGTAATCCGGGGGTCCACTGTACTTAGTAACACTGTAAACAGCGAGCTACATAAAATATCAAACTGGATGATGATCAACAAACTTACTCTCAATATAGACAAAAAATACTTCATGCTTTTTGGAAACATATCGATAAATGGTTCACCCATTACAAGAAACACTGATTGCAAATTTCTAGGTCTTGACCTTGACTGTAATCTTAAATTTCAGACCCACATCCAGCATATAACTAAGAAAGTTTCCAAAACAGTAGGTATCCTTTCCAAGATAAGATACTATGTACTTACCTTACTTCACTCTTATGTCTGTGTGTTCTTACCTTATGTCACTCTTTAATTTACCCTTACCTCACCTATGGTATTTGTGCTTGGGGATCTACCACAGCCAATCACCTTTAACCTTCAAACACCTTTTATTGTACAGCAATAAAGGAATGGAACAGACTGCCTGCACATGTCAAAGCCAGTCATAGCATGAGCCAGTTCAAGAAGAGAACCAAAAGGTACCTAATGAATGTAGCGACAGAAAGGGAGGAGAATGATTTTATATTTTTTAGCTAACACACATGTAAATGTAAATAACTCATTTTACCTTATTCCTAGTATACAGTGGACCCTCACTATTCGAACATTCTTCATTCCAGAATGCTGTTCAAGTGCTGTTACCAAACGAATTTATTCCCATAAGGAATGACGTAAATTGGATTAGTCCATTTCAGACTCCCAAAAATACACTTATATAAGCACTTACAATAATAAAGTTACATAATAGGGTGAGTTTTGGAGTGTTCAAATACCAAGGGTCCATTGTATCTCCTTTATAGTATAATAATAAGATATTATCTTCTTCATAGTATAATAATAAGGTATTAAAAGGACCCCAATAGAAATAAGTCACTTTGTCTGACTTTTTTGGGTTATCCTAGGTTGTCTACACATATGCTGCTATGTATGATAATCTATGTAACTGTATTTGTGTATACCTGAACAAACTTACTTACTAATAACCGTACAAAAACCAGTGATGTGGATGATCACAAAACCCAGCCAGACAACACACCTCACAACTCTTAAAAGCTTGAACTTACTTAATATACAAAATATACAAACTTATTACTGTGCCTACTATATAATACTTGACTATATATACAGAACATTAAAATTACTGTGCCTACTATATATACAGAACATTAAAATTACTGTGCCTACTATATATACAGAACATTAATCGCATTTAAGTTACTGTGCCTACTATATATACAGAACATTAAAATTACTGTGCCATACAGAACATTAAACTCCAATATCAACCCTCCCCTCAAACTTCTACTAGACAGCTTCAACAGAACACACAGGCATAACGCGAGGCACAAAACACTTTTTGACATCCCTCGTGTCTCTCACTATCCAAAAATGCAATGCACATAAAGGGCCCAAAGATCTAGAACTCTTTGCCTGAAACAGCAAGAAGTCCCCTGCCCAAAAATCAATTTTCTACTACAGCCTCTCCTCAATTAGCTACGTACTTGTTTACTGATGCTTCGGACTTACGATGGGCTCTCCGACCAGTATTCATGCCTAAATAATGTATATTAAAGCTGATTTTTTCTATTCTGTTTATTCCAATATACAGTACACTACTGTATAAACATTTAAAAATATACCAGAAATGTTATAAATGGTACAAAGGTGACATTAAAACAATATCAAAGATCGTTGACACAAACTCACTACCATTATAGTATGCTCCTCACTTAGTGACGAATTCATTTAATGACGTGGTCTCAGGAACGGAACTCCATCATTAACCCTTTGACTGTCACAACCCCTAATCCTGAGGTGTCTCCTATTGTCACAAAATTCTCAAAAAAAAAAAAAAAAAAATCTTATGAAATGATAAGAGAATCTTTTCCCGATGGTAATGACACCAAAAGTATGAAATTTGATGGAAAACTTAAGGAATTACTCTCTCGTGAAGTTAGTAATCTCGGCGATATATACGCATTGGCAATTTCGCCGACTTTGAGCCTTATTTTCGGCCAATTCCATTGTTCCAGTCGACCAAACTCATAGCTATTTCTCTAGAACTTCATTTGTTCTATCGACTGAGTGCAAGAAACCACTAATTTACCGATTTCAGCTACCCAATAAAGTGGTCAGAAATTGGCAATTTGGCAAATTTCATGCAAAATAAAAAAGTTGTCAATTTCAAAATAGGGTCCAGAATAAACAATGCAGACACTCCTGGCACTAAAATAAGATGTTATCTGGTTATTAGTCACGTCTTTAGGCCCCTCTTATATTACTCTTGCTTTCTATTTTGATTTTTTATTCACACAAAAATTACAAGATTTACCGTTATGCAGACTATTGCATTATTGTAAAAATGGTATAATTAATATCAGTGCACTTGTGAAAGAATATTAGACTCCCCAGTTGATGTGTATTGGACACGTGGCGTGATTTGTTTACTCTTGAACATTTTCAAAAATCGAACATTTCCCCTACTTTGAGCTCAATTTCAAGGTCGTTTTCATCATGAAACTAATCAAAATCATCTCTATTTCTGTAGTATGTTTTCCATTCTATCAAATGAGACCACGAAAAAGAGAATACAACCATAAATACTATACGAAAATACACCTCAAAGTCGGCGTTTTAATAAAAAAAACACGGATTTTTTTTATACAGCGCACACTGACCACACAGACCCATTCTCTCATATGTGGGCCTACCAGCTTTCTCCCGCTTGATTTGAAGCCACTAGAATTTGAGTTTAGTATATACGTCCAAAACAGTGGCTCGTAAGACGTATGTATATGACCAAAACACTCAAAGGGTTAAGTGAGGAGAGGCTGTATACTAAAAAATCATTTCATCTCTCAATAACAACCATACCCACACAATTGCTAAACTCTAACCAAATTTAGAGCAACTCTCCCAAATATTTTATTATCCCTTAACTATTAGGCCATTATTACAAACTTAAAAATGCATGTTTGTATCAATAATTGTACAGTGGTACCTCGAGTTACGATGGTCCCCAAAATCACCCTTTTATGTAAGTTTAATTTTTTAAATGCTTTTGTAAGTATATTTTTGGGGGTGTAAAAGGACTAGTCTATTTTACATTATTCCTTATGGGGATAAATTCGTTTGGTAATGGCACTTGAACAGCATTCTCGAACGAAAAAATATCGTAACTCAAGGTACCACTGTACTACCTCATATTAATAATAGAGTAAAATATTGTATTCTATCACTCTTCACTTGTCTAGACTTTAATAGTCTATAAGTAGTATTAGATTAAGTCTTCCCGACATGCCTTGGCATGATAGTGGCTTTCTTTGTACCAATCAAATTACGAAATGTAAACATACATTGTAACCTTAGCAAAGAAATAAAATTTAATTTTTATTTTTTATTTTAAACCTAATATACAGTGGTACCTCGAGTTACGAGCTTAATTCGTTCCAGACGGCTATTCAAGTGCCAATACCGAAGAAACTTTTTCCATAAGAAATAATGAAAATTATATTAATCCATTTCAGACCCCCAAAAATACACTTACAAAAGCACCTACAAATATACACTTACATAATTGTTCGAGTTGAGGAATACAGAGATAGACATGTCAAGATATCTTATTAATGAAAATAAGATACCAGCTATACTAAGCAAATTTACTAAATTTGCTTGTAACAGATAAGTAAACTGTAGATATAAATCCAAATGAACAATTGTTAACCTTTTTGGGGCCTAGTGCCTAGGCCTTTTGTGTATCCATATGCTCTTGCGCTACCGTCCACAGGATGGATATGGGGTGCACAATAAACTAGCCACTTCGGTGGCAAAATCTAAGTTGGGAGCTGCTCGTAAGTAGAGGTACCACTGTATAACCTAACCAAGATTAACCATAAAATTGTTTTTTAGGTTAGGTAACATTAGGTTAGGTTATATAAAAAATGAGGCATTTTAAAATAGGCATTAAATACATGCACAGTGGACCCCAGGATTTCGTACAGCTCCCAACTCGAACAATTATGTAACTGTATTTGTGTAAGTGCTTTTGTAAGTGTATTTTTTTGGAGTCTGAAATGGACTAATTTAATTTACATTCGTCTTTATGGGAACAAATTCGTTCGGTAGCGGCACTTGAACACCATTCTGGAAAGAATTATTAACGAAATCCGGGGGTCCACTGTACTATCTCATTTGCACAGCATACTTAATACTGGAGAATT
>WNWK01027519.1:22500-26224 GCA_009830355.1 Cherax destructor | reverse complement strand
CCTTTAAGTATCAACATATTAATGACAATAAGTATAAAGTTAGAGAAATTAGTACGGGTCAGTTTAAAGAATCGCATTTAGATCATATGAAGTTAGTATGCGATGATGCAAGTCCCTGACACCCCTGACAATCAGACAAGTGAGACAGAATCTGATAATTCTCCTGTTGCTGTACCCTCTACCTCTAATGATCAGTCAGATCAACCTGAATGTCGTTTTTCCCCTACATACACAACAAGTGTTGAGAAATCCTCAAGTATCATTTGTGGATACCAGTGTAGATCCTCCTCAATCAGAAGTTGAGTTACCTATTGTAACAGAGTTTGATCCACCAGAGATGATAATTATACAGCCTATATCAATCTCACCCTAGCAGAGTTGGGGTTAAATGTAAATAACCTGTATAGATAAATAATGTAGTAAGTGTCCAACTGTGTGTTATAATATCAGCTTAATATTATTCAAAATTTTTTTTTTAATGTGTTCACGTTCTCTCCGAATTCTGAGAATTAACAGTATAGATTTGAGTGCACCAGATCTACCTTGTCTGTTAATCACTACCTTCTTGTAAATATATTTCTCAGAATTCATAGATCACATGAAGACAAATTCGATCGATCGAAATAAAAAAAAAAAAAAATTCTCTTTAATCATGATTTTTAGAAATGAGCTCATTTAATTAATTAATTCCTATGTATCATGATATATCATATAGTAAAGTAGATTGTTTTCCACCACGATAAAATCTATGTGAAGTATAAGATTCAACTGTTGTGTACTTTGATATTGTATAGAATCAGCTCAGAGTCGTACGCCTGTTGTCTTTAGTTTGTATAGAGGTATGTCAAGACGACATACGTACCATAGCCGAGCTGTCACTGTAAGCTCAGTGATAGTTCATAGGGTATAACCATTTCTGCTCACATGATTAACCGTTAGCCCAATGTCAAAGGTCACCCATGTCAAAGGTCAACCCTTTGAACACTATGAGCCCTGCTCGGGGCAGTGCCTCAGTAACCATCCAGATACAGTCTAGGACAGACGTAGGCCTGCAAACTCTGAGATTCCACCCTGTCTAATTGACCTTAATACACCAAGTTCATTACCCAATCTACGAAAGAACCTCCACGCAACACAGTGACTTACTGGCCCAGTGCTTGCACACTGGCCCAGTGGCTTGCACACTGGCCCAGTGGCTTGCACACTGGCCCATTGGCTTGTACACTGGTCCAGTGACTTACACACTGGCCCAGTGACTTACGCACTGGCCTAAAGTTTTACGATTCACTTGCCGCGAGTTCAATCCTTATCCGTACGTGGAATGTTATATTCAATCTGCTTAATTATACATTCATTATATACTCAGAATTATTTAAATAAACTTAATGTCTCTAGAATCACGTAATATTTATTACCTCTTTTAGTCATGAGTTAATGTTAAGTTTGGCGGAAATGCTCTACATAACCTTGGGGTTTATGTATACATTCATGTGTTCCCCGTTACTATATAAACAATGTAACGTTCGGAAATAAATTTAAATTTAAAAATTACTCCTAATATATTTGTCAAATTTATCTCTAAGTTCCGTTGTAATGTCCAGGAATATTGTGCATCATGTCTGCTTGTGTGCGGCCAGCAGTAACAGCCTGGTTGATCAGTGATCCACCATGAGGCAAGGTCACAGACTGGGCCACGGGGGCGTTGATCCCCGAAACCTTCTCCAGGTATACTCCAGGTAACACCTGATCATCTTTTGTTAAATGTTTGAACACGTTGACTGTAAGGGACATAATTTTTAGGACCTACTTCGTAGGAATCAGGTGAAGATCTTCAATATGTGAAGAATTAGACACATGTGCAACATCTGGGATCTTTAATTGTAGACATATCGCCTCCTTGTGGCTTTATCAGTGGTGGGCGAAACGTCTACTAATAAAGATACCTATGTCGGTATATTATACCATTGGAACATAGTTAAAACATTATAATCAATACATACTTACGCTTAATATTTATTTGTAGAAGTTTCGCCCATCCAGTGGTAAAACATTATAATCAATATATACTTACTCTCAATATCTGTAATCCTCTCAAACGTCAATCAATCCATTGTGTCAAATTTAGGGTGATAATTAAAACTGTAATTCCTCTCTATCAAACTTAATAAAGCCCAGTGGTCTGGTGGCTAGAGTCTCGCTTCACACACGGAGGACCGGGTTCGATTCCGCGGTGGAAACATTTTGACGTGTTTCCTTACACCTTTGTCATGTTCACCTAGCAGCAAATAGGTACCTGGGTTGTTAGTCAACTGGTGTGGGTGTCGTGTCAGTATTATATATACACTTGTGTAGTGTATCAGCGTTCATCCTAGCTATACAGGTGGTCCTTTGCGTGTGACGTCACGATACCCGCTGACGTCAGAGGCTCAGCGCATGTGCATAGCCACACATAGGCGTACCCTCTCACAAGTAACAGACCTACAAGCTGGACGGACGGTGGCTGGGCCCCTCCTTCACATACTGTAAATATATCGTAACCATCCTACAAGGAGTGTCTTTGACAACCTATATATCTCTCCCAAGACCCACACGACAAGTGGTGCCAGCGGTGTTCCGTAATTTTTATCGATTACGCTGTTATAGAGAGATAGACGACGACAAGCAAGCAAACAGCCTCCATAAACCACGCTACCAGCTACCTACATCCACGCTACCAGCTACCTACATCCAAGAAGTCTACAATATCTACAGTATCTCCTGGTCAGCTAAGTGTTAATTTGTTAAAACCTACGAGGGGTTGACCGGGTTTTGCAAATTCTGAACGAGTAAGCCAGTTTGTGAGGGAGAGTACCATATCCAGCCAGTAAGCCACCACCAGTTATGTCAGCCTAGGCTTAAGCCAGCTTCTACCTTGCTGTGCTAATTTTTACAAGATTCCAAGCCAGCCAATCTGTGTGAAAATATTCTACTAAGCCAGCAAGCCACTCTGCTGTCTGAGAAGTAAGCCACGTGAGTCACGCATTTATATCGCCCTTTGTACTCCAGTGTATTGCTGTTCTGAGTGACAATACCATCCCCGTGGTATCCTGGGTTATTCAAGCCATCCTGAGTTAAATTCAAGTGTGTTCATATAAACGGCGTAAGCCACAGGCGCGCGGAAGCGGTGAGCCACTCCACCCAACCACCCCCACCACCCACGCTAAGGCAGGCGCCATTAACCACGTGCTTCCACCCACAAAGCATTAGTGTGGATTATTTCACCCTTAACTGGGTCCTGCAAGCAGTTTACTGGCTACGAACCAGGTCGAGCGTCCTGAGTGTGTTTCTTCTGAACTGTTGTGCCAACTTTAGTTCATCGTTTTATGCACATTACTCCTAGATATCCAGTGTATTGCTGTTCTGAGTGACAATACCATCCCCGTGGTATCCTGGGTTATTCAAGCCATTCTGAGTTAAATTCAAGTGTGTTCATATAAATGGCGTAAGCCACAGGCGCGCGGGAGCGGTGTAGGCCACCACCCAACCACCCCCACCACCACGCTAAGGCAGGCGCCATTAACCACGTGCTTCCACCCACACAAAGCATTAAGTGTGGATTATTTCACCTTAACTGGGTCCTGCAAGCAGTTTACTGGCTACGAACCAGGTCGAGCGTCCTGAGTGTGTTTCTTCTGAACTGTTGTGCCAACTTTAGTTCATCGGTTTATGCACATTACTCCTAGAT
>WNWK01027519.1:0-20000 GCA_009830355.1 Cherax destructor | reverse complement strand
ACCCACCACCACCACCACCACCACCACCACCACCACCACCAACACCACCACTACACCACGCTGCAGTCAAGTTTTACACCCTAGAGACAATTACTGTGTTGTTGTTTTATTTTTCAGATAATCTAGAGACAATTTCGTGTGTTGAGACAATTTTTGCCAGTTAAAGAAACTTTTGAGTTATCCTGGGAAGTGTTCTGTGTTAAATTAATTACTTACTTTAAATTTTTTTATTTCACTAGTATTGTCTCTTGTTAATTATTGCATTATAATTTCTGTGAGTTTCGTTGTGTTACTAAGTATGCAGTAAGTACAGTTTTGTTAAAGTAATCTACTGTTCCAATATTCCACCAAGTAGTAATTTTAAAAGATTTTAATTTTTTTCCCAGCATTGTCCATGTGTTGTTGAATTTTCTTTCTCTTGTTAATTGTTGTGTTTCACCAAGTGTACTATCCCAGAGTTATTTTTATTCATTTACCCTTGTTTGTTAATGTTTTAATTGTGTAATTAATTAATTTTGCTTGCCCCAGTAACTATATATTGTTTTCTCCTCCAAGCAATTTTAACCTTTTACCAGTAATATTCCTGCTAATTCTTATGTGTTGCAGTCAGTAATTATTCCCATTGCACCCAATATTGTTTTGTGTACTTGTTCTTTTTTTTTTGTATAGTGCTAATGTGAATTACTTTTGCAGACTAGAGAAATAATTTACTGAAGATATTATTTTGCTACAATAATTACTTATTTATAGTCAACAAGAGCATGACTTTGTGTATGCAGTAAGTTAACTGTTCTGTGCCTTGATGAGTATCTTCCAGCTTATGTAAGTGTTAAAACCATTTTATTGTCATTAATTTTTCATTTGTTTTCATGTGTTGTTGAACAAATTCACTCTTAAGTTTGTTTAAAGTCAGTGTTTTTAGTAAATTGTTCCAGTAATTATTTTATTGAGTTACCTTGCTTTACTTGCAATTAAGAGTAAGAGTGTTCAAACTAATTCATTCATAATATCTTATTTCTTGTGTTGCAAAATTTTTCCCCAGTGCAATTATTGACTATTGATAATTCCTGAAATTGATTTTGTGTAAATTAAATTCCCCAGTATTCAATTTTTGTTTCATCAATTTTATTGTTTAATTTGCTCAAGTAACTTGTCATTTCCTAAGAGTAATAAATAATATTCCAGTGAACTTTCTAAGTGATTCAAGCAGTAAAGTTACTTTAATTTTTTGCCAGTGAATAATTCTATTGAATTGTTTTATCAGATTGTTGCTATTGCCATAACCATTATTGAATTCTTTTAATTAGTTGTGCATTTAATTCTTTTATTGTGTTGTAATTCTGTTGATATTTACAAGAAAAGAAAACTCATTTTGCTTTTATTTCAAGTAAAGCTAGATTGTTTCATTTTAGTGTGTTGAATTTTCTTGCCAAGTCAATTTCCAGTGAGTTATCTTTTCTTTAGTGTTATTGTGCGATTATCCGTGTTACTTATGCAGAATAGTTAATAATTACTACCAGTTAAGCTATATTGTGCTGTATACTTGTGTAAATTTTGCTTCATTTCAATTCTCGTTCATTGCTCAAAGTCATGTCTCAGGAAAATGTAACTTGTAATGGGGTGAGTGTTGCCAGTCAAGGCAATGACGTGGGACTGCCTAGTCAGAATCAATTGAATAACGAACGACAAAAGACTCCTCGTCCTTCTAATTACTCTAGAGACCCCATTGATTCACTACCCCTTTTTAATGGTGACCCAGACAGTCTTGACGACTGGTTCCTTGCAATCCGTTCAAGGGCAAGTTCCGTAGAAAGTCCTCCATCGGAGGAGCGCCTTATTACTATGGCAAAAGAATCCTTGGCTAGGTCGCCAGCTGCTAATAATGTGTTGACTCTTTTGCGTATGAAAGAATTTAAAGGTCTAACTAAATGGGAAGAATACGAATCAAGATTACATAAGTTTCTCAATCCTAAGGAAGCCGTAGATCCGTTTATTGTACTAAAGGAACTAGTGAACGCGTCCCTAGGCCCGATGAACAGCTGTGCCAATTCGCCTTCCGGTTAGATGCCCTCTTATCATCGTTTGCGACTGGGTTCCAAAACCCTCTTTCTTCCCTTCTGGCCATGTAATGGATTGTTGGTCAATAGGTAAATTTGCAGCTTATGGTGCCATTAAGCAATTGATGCCACCTACAGCAGTATATGCTTATAAGGCAAGTCCTTTAACAGTCAGTGTAGAACCTCTTGAAGCTCTCGGACATGTCCGTGATTTGTGTCCTCCCAAATCGTTCCCTCATCGTAGGTCGGTACAATCCACATTACCTGAGCTACAGCACTCAATCCCGCCTGTCGTTTGTGCAACACGGCAAGGTCCTAGTAACTATCGTTCCCGTTCTTCTTCCAAAGGGAGTGTGAAAAGTCAGTACGCTCATAGTAATCGTAGTACCTATAGTGACCACAGCAGACGTATCTGCTACAACTGTGGTTATAGAGGTCATATTGCAGTAAACTGTCCTGACAATGCCTCTAAGAAACGTCGTACTGTCGAAGAGCCCTATCCAGACTTACCTTATTGCACTTATCACCGGATAGCTGGCCATGATACTTCCGAGTGTAATGCTTTGAATAACCGCGGGTATTCCAGATCCTTCCGTGGTCGCTCATACAGTAGAAATAGAAGAGGTAACAGAGGCCGTGGTTCTCAGCCTAATAACCAGAACCAAGCACAGTTTGTGAACTCGGGGGAATCCGAGCGCCCCAGTCAAACCGCCCAGTGGTGACAGTAGGAGATACCGAGTACTCCATCCTGGGGGACAAGATTAAGGACCACAATGAAAATAAGACAGACAGTCCTTGATGATGCACTGACTTTTTTGGGTTATCCTGGATGGCTAACACTCCAGGGTTAAAAATCCGAAGAAATCTTATCTTATATAGCATGAACTAATAGAATATTTAACACTCTTGTATTGATTGTATACTCCTAAATTTATAATTACACTCACTTAAGTGACCATATGTACAGAGTTACTGTTATTGTCTTATTATTATTAAGTTAGTCTTAAGTTTGAGGGAATGATCTGCATGTTAAGGGAGTTTCTGGATGTACACTCAAATGTCATCCACCTGTGTGCATGTACACCCAAATGTCATCCACCTGTGTACATGTACACCCAAATGTCATCCAAATTACCCCAAAATTTGGTAAATTACCCCAAATGGGGTAAAAATGAAAATTTCTGGGGTAATGAAGATTTAATAAACATGTAAATAAAACTTCAGGTTAATTTTTCATCTTATTATTTTGGTAATTTTGTGTTTTATATTTAAATTTGGTTTATCGTGTATAATACATACTTCTCAGCTTGTATGATTGTATTCTAAGTATTTTCTAATATGTATGTTCCTTGTGTTTTGAAGATTCTCTGGACTTTCAGGTGTTTTGGGAGTCAGGAAGATGGGGAAATATCACAAGGCAGCTGTGAGTTCGTTCATTGGACAGGGAGGTACAGCATCTTGTAGGAGCGAGGAAGAGCCAGGTGTGAGTGTGGGGAGGTATGTGAGGCAGTATATTCACCGACCTCTGAGATAAACAGTCTACCCAGAGTTTAGTTCTCCTATATTTGGAAGCTAAAACATCGAGGTGGTGCATCAAGTCATCTTCTGAGCCACTTTCTGCCGACTGACCCGACTTCCTCTGCCGACTGACCCGACTTCCTCTGCCGACTGACCCGACTTACTCTGCCGACTGACCCGAATTACTCTGCCGACTGACCCGACTTACTCTGTCGGAATATTGGCTTTTCTTGTCACTTGACATTTATTATTATTATTATTATTATTATTATTATTATTATTATTATTATTATTATTATTATTATTAATTATTATTATTATTACTGGGAACGCTTGAAGTTCCTAAACCTGTACTCCCTAGAACGCTGGTGGGAGAGATACATTATTATATACACTTGGAAAATCCTAGAGAGATTAGTACCAAACTTGCACACGAGAGTCACTCCCTATGAAAGCAAAAGACTCGGCAGGCGATGTAACATCCCCCCAGTGAAAAGCAGGAGGGCCACTAGCACGTTGAGGGACAACACAATAAGTGTCAGGGGCCCAAGATTTTTAAAAATGCCTCCCAGCGTACATAAGGGGATTACCAATAGACCCCTGGCTGTCTTCAAGCAGGCACTGGATAGGCACCTAAAGTCGGTACCTGACCAGCCAGGCTGTGGTTCGTACGTTGGACTGCGTGCAGCCTGCAGTAACAGCCTGGTTGATCAGGCTCTGATCCAACATGAGGCCTGGTCACAGACCGGGCCGCGGGGGCTTTGACCCCCGGAACTCTCTCCAGGTAAACTATTACTGTTATTATTATTATTAATATTATTATTTTTATTATTATTATTATTATTATTATTATTATTATTATTATTATTATTATTATTATTATTATTATTATTATTATTATTATTATTATTATGAAGATAAATACGGAAAATTATAAAAAATTCCACACTTACAGTGTGGGCGAAACGTTTCATAAAAAAAACACCCAACTGTTGTTCATGTGTCTTAATATTCAACTTGTGGGTATTCTATACCCTTATACAATATCCATACTAAATTATACAATAACTACAGTAAATTATACAAAACTACAGTGAATTATACAATAACTACAGTAAATTATACAATAACTACAGCAATTTATACAATAACTACAGCAAATTATACATTAACTATAGCAAATTATACAATAACTGCAGTAAATTATACAATAACTACAGTGAATTCTACAATAACTACAGTAAATTATACAATAACTACAGTGAATTATACAATAACTACAGTAAATTATACAATAACAACAGCAATTTATACAATAACTACAGCAAATTATACAATAACTACAGCAAATTATACAATAACTTCAGCAAATTATACATTAACTATAGCAAATTATACAATAACTACAGTAAATTATACAATACCTATACTAAATTATACAATAGCTACAGTAAATTATACAATAACTACAGCAAATTATACAATAACTGCAGTAAATTATACAATAACTTCAGTAAATTATACAATAACTACAGTAAATTATACAATAACTGCAGAAAAATATTATACTTTATTGAGACATGGTACAATTATATATGGTAGACATAGTTATACATAGCTATTACATAGTTATTACTTAGTTATTAATGAGATGTACATGCCAAAAGCCCCTAATATGCTGTGCATACAGTAAATTATACAATAACTACAGTAGTCAATAACTTCAGATAAATGGTTCTGAGAACCGGTAAATCGATAAATTAGAAACTTTTGCAACACTTGGGTATCTTTATTGTGGAAACGTTTCGCCCTCCAGAGGATTCATCAGTCCTATACAAAGAAGAATAGTGAAGATCAGAAGGGGGTTGGGGTAATCAGTCCCCTTGGAGTCTATGTAATCAGTCCCTCAGGCTGAGGGACTGATTACTTCAATCTCCTTCTGATCTTCACTATTCCCCTTTGTATTGGACTGATGAAGCCAACGTTTCCACGATAAACATACCCAAGTGTTGCACACGTGTCTAATTTACCAACTACGTGACTTGTAAGATAATTAGGTTATAAATTTTGAGTTAATCAGAAAACAATGTTATTAAGTACAAAGATAAGACGATACACAATGAACTAGTAAAGAAGATATGAGCAAGCAAGCAAGCAAGCAAGCAAGCAAAGCAGGCAAGTAAGCAGGCAGGAAGGCAGGCAAGCAAGGAAGCAGGCAGGCAAGCAATCAAGAGGGCAAGCAAGCAGGCAAACAAGCAAGCAGGCAAGTATGCAAGCAAGCAGGCAAGTAAGCAAGCAAGCAGGCAGGAAAACAAGGAAGCAGGCAGGAAAGCAGGAAAGCAAGCAAGCAAGCAAGAAAGCAAGCAGGCAAGCAGACAAGCAAGCAGGCAGGAAAGCAGGCAAGCAAGCAGGCAAGCAAGCAGGCAGGCAAGCAAGGAAGCAGGCAAGCAGGAAAAGCACGCAGGAAAGCAGGCAAGCAAGCAGGTAAACAAGAAAGCAGGCAAGCAAGCAAGCGGGAAAGCAAGCAAGCAAGCAGGCAAGCAAACCAGCAGGCAAGCAAGCAAGCACGCAGGCAGGCAAGCAAGCAAGCAGGCAGGCAAGCAAGCAAGAGGACAAGCAAGCAAGCAAGGGAGCAGGAAAGGGAGCAAGCAAAGGAGCAAGCAAGGGAGCAGGAAAGCAGGCAGGAAAGCAAGAAAGCAAGGGAGCAGGAAAGCAGGCAAGCAAGCAAGCAAGCAGGCAAGCAAGAAGCAGGCAGGAAAGCAGGCAAGTAAGCAGGCAGGAAAGCAAGAAAGCAAGGGAGCAGGAAAGCAAGAAAGCAAGGGAGCAGGAAAGCAGGCAAGCAAGCAAGCAGGCAAGCAAGCAGGCAAGCAAGCAAGCAAGCAGCAAGCAGAAGCAAGTAGGCACAAGCAAGCAAGCAACAAGCAAGCAGGCAAGCAAGCAAGCAGGCAAGCAAGCAGGCAAGCAAGCAAGCAAGCAAGCAGGCAGAGCAAGCAAGACAGACAGCAAGCAAGCAAGCAAGCAGGCAAGCAAGCAAGCAAGCAAGCAGGCAAGCAAGCAGGCAAGCAAGCAAGCAAGCAAGCAGCACAAGCAAGTAGGCAAGCAAGCAGCAGGCAAGCAGCAAGCAGGCAAGCAAGCAAGCAAGCAGGCAAGCAAGCAGGCAAGCAAGCAAGCAGGCAAGCAAGCAAGTGGGAAAGCAAGCAAGCAGGCAAGCAAGCAAGCAAGAGCAGGCGCAAGCAAGCAAGCAAGCAAGTAGGCAAGCAAGCAAGCAAGTAGGCAAGCAAGCAAGTGGGAAAGCAAGCAAGCAAGCAAGCAAGCAAGCAAGCAAGCAGGCAAGCAAGCAGGCAAGCAAGCAGGCAAAGGTAAGACAATGCACAATGAACTAGTTAACAGGATAATATTTCACAACAGGATTTATCTGTAATAACAAAATAGCAGGCAAGCAAGCATGCAAGCAAGCAAGCAAGCAGGCAAGCAAGCATGCAAGCAAGCAAGGGGACCCCCGCGGTAAAGACCCCAGAATGGGCCACAATTTATGTGTTATTATGTATATATTTCCATTTTCTATAATTTTATATTGCTGATATTTTCGATAATAGACAAATCGTTAATATCTTGCTGTATATTATTATTTGACTTAGCTATTTTATTCGGTAGGATGTAATATGTACACATGTACACCATTGTGCTCTTTGTTCGAGTGTTGAGTAGCTGCCCTGGAGTTGGCAAACTACCTCGCTAACAACACTTCGCTTGTTATACTGCGGCTTCTGCTGGGCAGTCAGTCGGTGGCGTGATCACACTTGAGTTGTAGACTGCTTCTCCTTATTCCGTCTCTCTTCCCTGCTGACTCTCGGTGGAGAAAGACCTCGCTCCTGTCTCTGCTTGTTTTCTCGTCGTCATTTAGACTCTGGTAGAGTATGTGTTCGGTGGTGAGACGAAATATACTTCTCAGGACTCTGTGTAACTCTGTTCACAGAGGATAGACTAGACAGTGATTTCGACGTTTTATATTGTGTCACATTGACACTCTGAGATAACTCAGGTCTCTAGCTATAACTCTTGACCTAATTCGTTGAGGCATCTGTGCATCGTCACAGTCGGGGATTTTGGTTATGCTGAACCTTGATTCAGTATTAAGGGAGTTTTGTGACTATTATGGAGGATCTGCTGATGGTCCCCAGTTAGGGTCGTTATTCTATCTCCTTGTTCCTGACGCTGTGTTGCCGTTGCCGTTGGTCATTTTACTGTTCAATCAAGCTGTTCTGATTGGCAGTTTGTTAGAGAAGCTAGCTTATGAGAAGACGTTCAGTCGGTCACTGGTCGAGTTGAGTCCTAAGAGGCATAACGAGTTACCTGGAGCACACACATACACACATTCATACACTTATTTGTATATATGAATATTATTGTTTATATTTGCTGACATTGTACCAGATGGTACATAAGAGCCATTAAGATATATGTGCCTTCAGCACAATGATATAGTTTATGAGAGAAGTGTAGGAGCTAACCTCCTAATTAATATTTTCAGTATATTTATATTTAATTTGTTTAGCGCTTCTATTTGATTATAATAATAATAATATATTTAATTTGATTTACTTTGATACCCTAGATATTTTAACTTGGTTAATATTTTTTTTAAATATATATCTTTGGTTAGTATCCTCTTAGTTGAGATCCTTTGATACTGATAATATGTTGGATAACTGGACCAGGATACTGACTTTGTTGCAAAAGCCCAGTAACAGGCTGGATGCTAGTGTTCACTGGAGATTATTTCTAATAGATATCGCGTCATTTTGTAACAAATGGGGGCCTGTCCAAGAGGTTCTTGATCCAAGGTGTTGGAGAAATGGTCTAGTTTGCCATACTAGTAACTCTATGGTCAAACACGTTGAGTAATTTCTTAATCTGAAGACTAAGAGTTTGGTCTTGTACAACATCATAGGTGGATGTATGTACCTGCCCGAGTCTCTTGATCCAAGGAGATGGAAATACTATTAAAGAGCTCTAGCTTTAAGACAACCAACACTAATATAAATTGTAAAGTAAATTCCAATATTAGGATTCTAGCTTCCCATAATCACTCTCTCATAGTGTACTTATTTTTATGATGTATGTTAAAGTGAAAAAGTTAATTTATACTTTGACTTTGTCTAAGTTACGTACTTTAAAGCTTCAGACTTGTTGGCAGGTAGCCAAGTATCTGGGTGTGACGTACAACCGTAGTTACACCGCAATAGCTGTCAGAGCATTAATTAGAGATGTTGTTTCCTGATCATGCAGAGAGTTCTGATTCAGAATCAGATTAAGAGAGCATGGAGTCACAATTAGGAAGTATGTCACTAATTGATATACATAGAAGTGAGAGCAATTCAGGCAGAAGTCTCTGAGCCTAGTATAACTCAGTTCTCTCTCACCCCTTCCCGCCTGACTCAGACATTAGTACAGACTGTAGCTGGAAGTATGACTCAGCCTCTTACTAGTACCGTTTATGCTACACCTGTGTCTACTTATCCTAGACCAGAGCTAGACTCTATTGGCTTGGCTGGACTAGGTGCCCGACCTAAGGTCCGTCCAGATAAACCTGTTCATTTCCCTACTTCTCCACTGCCCATTGATCCTATCTCTCAGGATCAATTCGACAGGATGGAACGCCTAATATTGTTGCAGACTGCACAAATTGAGGCACAGAGAAAATTGAACGAGGAAGAGTTCCATAGAGAAACTGTTCGTTTTGAGAGACAACAGATTATTAGATCTGATCAACCTAGTACAACAGGGGATACATTTAACGTGCAGAAAACTGCCTCAATGGTTCCTAAGTTTTTGGAGACTGACTTGGACCCGTATTTTGATGTGTTCAAGAATCAAGCACGTGCTATGAATTGGCCACGTGAGCATTGGGCTACATTGTTGCACACAGCTTTGACTGGCAGAGTTCAAACATGTACTGCTGCTTTGCCATTTGCCAAATACATTGATAATGACACAGTCAAGGAAACCATTCTCGAGACATATAATTTGTTACCTGTAAGTTATCAACGTGCATTTTGTACGTTACAATGACAACAAGGTCAAATTTGTGTAGAGTTTGCCTGTGAGAAAAAGCTTGCCTTTGAGAGGTGGTGTAGAGCCTCCCAGTGTAAAACGTATGACAACCTCGTACACCTGCTGCTACACGAAGAATTCAACAACTGTATGTCTGTAGATGTACAGGAATATCTGATCGATCACTGCCTCAGATATGCTAGAGACTGCAGCATTAGCTGACAATTACGAAATTTCTCACAAAATTGTACGTACTAAATCAGAGAGAAACAAGGTAACTAAAAAGTGTCCTAGGACTTGGCAAACCAAATCAGCTGATCAGTGCTGGCCTAACACTCCTGCTACTGTAACTTCTCGTACCTTCACCAGGAAATCTGACAATCCTGAATCTGTCTCTGGAGCTAGACAGAAGTCTAATACTGAGAAGAAGAAAGTTAAATATACCTACTGTCTTAGTTAGTTAGTTCAGACTCTCAGGTAAGGACCCACTAGGGGCGAGGGGGAAGTGGGGACAGAAGAAGAATAGCCGGTGAGAGGAAGAGCTGAAGTAGAAGAGAAAGAGTCAGGACTAAACCCAACAGTCTAACTACTAATTACATACCTACTGTCTTAATAAAGGTCATAATAGTCGTGCGATTGGTGCTCCCACTCAAGTCGTATCATCTTTGGTGCAACAAGGGCACCAATATCCTAGTAATACTTCTGAACCTGCTGTTTTCGAGAATGTTACTCGGAATAGATGACTAGCATCAGACTGTGTATCTGTGTTTAAACTTTTTTGAGTCGCTTAAGTTCCACAGGGTAAATAAGCCGTACGAAGACTCAAACCTCCCACCGGTAGGTCCTCCTTGTTTATGAACCCACACACCCACCCAAACAAACACAGTAGTTGGTGAAGGTAAGAAGATTGCACATATTAATTAATAGATTTACTCTCCTAGGAAGGTCTAGGTAGGTTGTACGGGTAGTGACTAATATTAGGATTATTGAGGCAACTTTAGGTAGTAATAAGGTAGTCCTAAAACCTTAACATAGGTAGGTTTAGGCCTTCAATAGGCAAACATTAGGTTATGTTAGCTAAGGAGAACTGGCAGCCCAAAACTTGAAACTAGGCAGGAAAGATGCTAGTTCCTTCTTCTTGGACTGGATGCCATGGTGATAACAAGGTACTAATGAAATGCAGCAACCACCCCAGCCCCACCCTGGGGTCGACAGAACACCAGACGATGCCATATTGTCTGTTCCCTCAGGTAGAGACTCGGAGTGGACAAAAAAATATGAGAATATAGAGATTAAATAACAAAAGAACATTACTAGAATATGGGAGAATAGACGGTAGCGGTCTATTCTCTTGGGAGTATACTGCCACCACCTGCTCTTTTAATAGTGGAAGGGATGAAAGAAACGATAGTCATAGGAGAAGGGAGGAAAACATGGAGTTTGGGTTAGAGCAGGAGAAAACCCAGTGAGAAATAATACAGGACAGTTATAACATGTTAGGGGTCCTGATAAGTACTGGCTCTTAGGGTAGCATGGCCTGAAAACACGAGCAGTAGGCACCTTATCAGGGGCTTGACTCTCCACAGAAAAATGATATCAATAGGTTATTAAATTTAGTTCCTGACACATGGACTGTTGCATGCAAAGAGTATGTAATCTTTATTCGGAGCATGTTAAACACACCCACATAGGCTCCCCTTCAACCAGCGAACCATCGTTAAGGGTTTGGTGATGGGGCCCCATCATCAAATCAACGACTCGGTTCAGCCAATTAAAATGCGACAAAGGTGACGTGGATACCAATCGCCGTTTGTCATTGGAATTCCTGCATAGAGCTGGTTGTGGAAAGTTGTCTGTCTTTTGGCTGCTGCTTAGCCTAGACAACTGTGGCGTGCACTATACACTACTCCTTTGTATATAGTGTACATATGTGTAAACAGCACTTTGTTATACTTGGTGAAGGAAAAGACAAAAGTCTTATATAATCACAATTACTTGGTGAAGGAAAAGACAAAAGTCTGGAATTAATCTAACTGATTTTTAAATGAAATACAATTTCAATACATCTTCTACTGTGTTTCTTTGCTCCAAGCTCCCTTTTACACTCAGGTTAACAGGCCATTGAACCTGAGGTTGTAATATGGACCTTACATACATGGCTCAAAGGTGGAAGTAAAACATAGCCAGGTAACACCACTTACAATTTAATAAACACATTACAAGTGTATCTGAAATTGTTTATACCAAAGAAGAAAAATTTCTAGTAGCACATCATTAATATAGCACGCCTGGCTTACTGATGTTAAAACTACCTCCCCACATAGTTCCCAAGGAACTCCATTGCTTTCCATACTGAAGTTTAAGTGCCTTGATCCATTCCTGCTTTGGGATGCTCCTGAGACCTTCCAAATCCCAGATTACAAGCCTGGTCTGATCTTCCAGGACTATAGTGTTCAAGGTCTCTCTAGCACTATCTCCTCTCCTCAGTATCTCTGGTGGATCTCTCCTACTATGGAGGTATATCTTTGGGGGTGCCTGGTTGCTGCTAAACCCTAAAAGAATTTTTCAGGTTTAGTCACAAAATACACAAGCAAGAACTTCTACAAACAAAATAAAGATCTTGCAAAAGAATATAAGAAAGGAACATAATTAACAAATTATCAAAGCAATAAAAAATGGCATATCAAAAATAATTCCCCTATAAACTGAAGATTTTACATAACTAAAACAACTGAATTACAGTAAACAAACAGTATAACTTAATACAATTATAATACACAAAAGAAAGAATGAACATATATGTATGCACACAATAACATGAAACATAGGCTAGTATGAATTAAGACAGGAAAATAAAATAGTGGTACAGGATAGCAAAAACACAGGTAAGCTAGGTTAAGTTAAGTTACATGTGACAGATAAATAAGTAGTAGATATTTAATAAAAGAGTATTAGCATAAAAGATAGGTTAGGAAAGTTATAGGTTAGAAATAAGAAGTACAGTGGTAGATCACATGGGTCAAAAATAAGTCATTACACCTTAAATTATCATTATTCTTACAATTTACTCTAATCATACAATATACAGGTATCATTTAACAATCATAATAAGGCAAGTTATAAGGCATACACAGTTAATAGCCCTGGCTTAGAGTGACACAAGATATGCCGGCTGTAAGCTTGTTCCTCCAATGGCTATAACACAAAAAGACTGCCTTTTTTACAATACTTGATCATCTCTACTTATCTCCCTTAACATAAGATTATGAACTCACTTGTTAGCAGAAGTACAATCAATATGAGAAGTTGAAAAAGGCTTCTTAAGCTGACAAAGGTGTGAGAGAGGTTATGGGAACTCTTCCTCGTGTTCCCTCCCTTGTTTTGAATAGCACTCCCTCTCATGTACACAAACTCTTTACAAATTTCTACAAAAGAGCTCAACTTGCCTCTATAAACCTTATTTCTACTCACAATAATTATTACAATTATTATTTTCTAATACTAGAAAAATAATCAGACACAAAAAAAATGTACTTTATACACTATATTACAGATTAACAAAAATTCTAGAGAAGACATATTGGAACATACACGAATTAGAACAACAGAATGTGAGGGTGGGAATGAAGTGGAAATGTTTTACAGTATCTTCTACATAAATAGTAATAATCACAATATTATCAATAATAATCATGAAAATTTTCTGAAGCTCATCACTAAAAATTTATACACCACATGTGACCCATTTAATCAGGGAAGGGGTTACTTTATTACACTAAGAGCTAGAGCTCGGTCCCCCACGTGTCTTCAAAATACTTGCCTGGGAACCAAGAATCACAGAGGCTTCCCGACGTACTGTGGATATTCATCTCTGGCCCAGGCCCCCACAGTAAGATAATACCTTGCATTTCTCTTAGTAAAGCTGGCCAGCGATATTTGGAGGAAGGTGGGATTATTTGAGCTGTGGGTTATAAGCGGGCGAACGCCCACTATAAGGTAAAAATTGTGGGCAATTCCACCTTAAGTATTAGTCTAGAAGCTAGTGTCACTTACTGCATATATAGCTTAGGGGATATCCTTTGAAACCAGGGAACTCTGAGATGCAGGCAGGACACTAATATCACTTGAATTCTTGCAGATTAAGGTCTTTCCCTACACATGGTGTTTGGAGGGGGTTAAGGCTTAGGGAGTCTGGAAGACTAGGAGACATTTCTTCTCTATCAAATAAGTTCACCCCCTTTTTAGTCGTGCATGTAGGTGGGGAATTCTTGCAGCTGCAGTTATTTAGAAATCTGAGAGGAGCGTCTCAGAGTGTCGGTGTCAACAGTGCTTGCCAGGGGGCAGCTTACAAGGAGGCAGTCCAAAGACAAATTTCTACAATCTGATGAGAAAATTCGTTCAGCAATGAGTCATTACTTGTCGAGAGGCAAAGTAGGACTTGACGAATCAAAGCTAACTGAGATTATTACGTTCCGAGACACTGGTAGTTATCTTACTTTGTTAAGAGAAGAAGTACTGCCTTTAATTAACTAATGATACTTATACCAATATAGATGTATTGTTAGAAGCCTATGGAGGGGCTGTTACTAAGGTACCTCTTCACATAGTACTTTGAAACAAGTTATTATACTGGTTATATTTCAGTGGGTATTTCCAGTGGTGCATTTCCTATCAGGTCAGTGGACTTGTTGATAGGGAACGATATCCTTCAAGCTGGTATTTGTAAGGAACCACTTGTGATTGATAATACCACTGAGGATAATTATGCCATTGAAGCTTGTAGAAAGAAGCCTATATTATTCCCTCTCAGTGCAATAACTCGTGCTATGTCCAAGATACAACAACAACCATCCTTGTCTCCTGCTGAGTTAGTTGATGATAATGACTTGGGGTTGAATATGTTGTTTAGTGATTCTCTGCACCCAGGATCACTAGCACTGACTCCCCCCTACCTAATCAGCCTAGTCAGGACACAACTGATGTTAAGATTCTAAATCATGACGATTTAATCAAGGATCAGTTTGTTGATCAGTCTTTGGAAAGACTGAGAGATATAGCAGTTACTGAGAGTGAAGCAAAGGATCTCGATAATTGTTACTATTACAGTAAAGGTGTACTAATGGAGAAAAGTACAAGTCAGATATCAGCTGATAGTGCTTCCACCACAGTCAAGCATCTTGTTGTTTTACCAGTTACATTTCGTGAGCAAGCTCTTGATTTTGCTCATAATAGTCCCATAGGAGGACATTTGGGTGTCAGGAAGACACTAGGTAAACTGGCAAAACATTTCACTTGGCCGAAAATGAGGGACACTGTTGCTGATCATGTGCGACATTGCCACATCTGTCAGGTGACAAACAAGCCCGCGCGCACACCTCCACTTACTGATAAAGCAAGTAATGTTAAGAATATGATTTTACAGTACCCTGAATTGTTTAGTGATGTTCCAAAGCGATGTACTCTGGGAGTACATGATGTAGATGTACAGGGAGCTTTACCTATTAAGCAATCACCATATAGAATGAGTCAAACAAAACATAGAGCATTGAGAGAAGAAGTTGACTTTTTGTTATCTCATGGACTTATTGAGCGCAGTAAATGTCCATGGGCTTCACTGTGTATATTAGTGCCCAAGCCTGATGGTAGTTTCAGGATGTGTACTGATTACCGGAAAGTGAACTCTGTCACCTTGCCTGAAGACCTGATTGATCGTGTGTCAGGAGCACAGAATGTTAGTCGTTTAGATCTCTTATGAGGATATTATCAAGTCTCGCTTACTGAACGTGCTCAAGAAATATCTGCTTTCACTGTTCAAGATGGATTGTTCAACTATCTCGTCACTCCATTCAGCTTATGTAATGCTGCTTCGTCATTCCAACGTATATTATGAACGAGTTGACCTGCAACTTAGACGGAGTAGAAGCCTATCTTGACGATTTAGTGGTGTACAGTGACTAATGGGAACAACACTTGACACATCTCAGAGCTTTGTTTGAGAAACTGGCACATTACAACTTCACTGTTAACTTGGCTAAGTGTAGTTTTGGTCAAGCCAAGATTACCTATCTAGGGTTTTGTATAGGCCAAGGTGAGGTTGCTCCTATAGATGTTAAGGTTCGTGCTACTGCTGCTTATCCAGTGCCACAGGATAGGAAGGTGTCCAAAGATTCCTGGGTATGGCAGGTTATTATCGCAGGTTCTGTCCTAACTTTGCTCAAGTCGCTGCTCCTCTCACTGAGCTCACTAGTAGCAAAGACCAGTTCATCTGGACTCAAGATTGTTCAGACTCATTTACAAGGTTGAAGCGCTTGCTTTCCTCTGCTCCAGTTCTGCAGAGTCCTAACAGTGGGTGCGGTACTGATCCAAAAGTCAACATCCACTGACATACTGCATCCTATATGTTACTATTTCTCTAAACTCAAACAACATCAGAAAAAATATGCCACTATTGAGAAAGAGGCTCTAGCTCTTGTGGTGTCGTTAGAGCATTTTGACATATATTTGGGCACTTTTCCTCATAAAATGAATGTATTTTCTGACCACATCCACTCACCTATATAAACACAATGAAGAGTATAGAGATGTAGATGAATGGTTCAGAGAACCGACAAGTTATAAATTAGACACATATGCAACACTTGGGTATCTTTATTGAGGAAACGTTTCGCCACACAGTGGCTTCATCAGTCCAATACAAAGTAGAAAGAGTAAAAATGCTAGGATAATAAGGTGGGCTCTCAGAATCCAGCCTTACTCAATAAGTATTAAACATATCAGTGGTCTTTGTAATGCAATTGCTGACGCTCTGTCGCATCTTTAATTATAATTGATATATTTAAATTAACATTTTTTGTGCCCAAAATACTTAAGTGTTACTTGCTACTTTGATTTAAATTAAGTAAAGTAAGGTAATCTCTATTTAGCCAATGTAAATATTTGTAACTCATGTCTAATAACTATTTTTTTTGTGTTATATATGTGGTGTAGGAAGGATATAATTAGAGAGAAGCTGAGTGTTGAGTGTGTAGAGTTTGGTGGGCGATCCTAGTGGCTGAGTGAGTGGCAGAGCAGACAGCTCCACAGCGGCCACCCCCCACCCTCACTACAATCCTTATTCTCTCAAGCTTCTGCATGCAGTTACCCAGTACCTCATGTATGCTGCTACACATTCCACTACCACTGTTATTAGAGTGGAATGTCGTCTACTCTCCTGAGACTGCTGTACTTGTATGCAGTCATCACCACTACTATCGAGCCACAGAAATGCTATGCCGCATTCTATGTTGCATATGGTTCTCTGAACCATTCATTTACATCACTAAGGAAGCTTATGAGGTCATATTCATTAGATATTTCATTACATGGGACCTGTGGCTGATATTCTTACTGTGAGTTTCAATAATGATGGTGAATGACATTACACTGGTTATCATACAACATTCATTTGGTACATCTGAGTTACAGTACCATGCACATAATAAGTAAGGAAGTAATAAGGGTAGATATTGGTAAGAGATACATTAAGGACAGTCTTGAAATACAAACAGCTAATATTAGTAAGTTTATTCTGGTACACATAAATACCTTTTCATCCTCCTGAGGAAATATTAATGCAGTTTATTCTTATAATCAAATTTAAATTTTCTTAACTTACATGAGGAATATTTTTATAATTTTCCTGCAATAAGTGTGTGAATATTGAAAAATATAATAGTGTTTATGTAATGTTGTGTCCCATGTTGGTGTCCCATGTTAGTGACCCATGTTGGTGTCCCATGTTGGTGTCCCATGTTGGTGTCCCATGTTGGTGTCCCATGTTGGTGTCCCATGTTGGTGTCCCATGTTGGTGTCCCATGTTGGTGTCCCATGTTGGTGTCCCATGTTGGTGTCCCATGTTGGTGTCCCATGTTGGTGACCCATGTTGGTGTCCCATGTTGGTGTCCCATGTTGGTGACCCATGTTAGTGTCCCATGTTGGTGTCCCATGTTGGTGTCCCTTGTTGGTGTCCCATGTTGATGACCCATGTTGGTGTCCCATGTTGGTGTCCCATGTTGGTGTCCCATGTTGGTGACCCATGTTGGTTTCCCATGTTGGTGACCCATGTTGGTGACCTATGTTGGTGTCCCATGTTGGTGTCCCATGTTGGTGTCCCATGTTGGTGTCCCATGTTGGTGTCCCATGTTGGTGTCCCATGTTGGTGACCCATGTTGGTGTCCCATGTTGGTGACCCATGTTGGTGTCCCATGTTGGTGTCCCATGTTGGTGTCCCATGTTGGTGTCCAATGTTGGTGACCCATGTTGGTGTCCCATGTTGGTGTCCCATGTTGGTGTCCCATGTTGGTGTCCCATGTTGGTGACCCATGTTGGTGTCCCATGTTGGTGTCCCATGTTGGTGTCCCATGTTGGTGTCCCATGTTGGTGTCCCATGTTGGCGACCCATGTTGGTGTCCCATGTGGGTGACCCATCTTGGTGTCCCATGTTGGTGTCCCATGTTGGTGTCCCATGTTGGTGTCCCATGTTGGTGTCCCATGTTGGTGACCCATGTTGGTGTCCCATGTTGGTGTCCCATGTTGGTGTCCCATGTTGGTGTCCCATGTTGGTGTCCCATGTTGGTGTCCCATGTTTATGTCCCATGTTGGTGTCCCATGTTGGTGTCCCACGTTGGTGTCCCATGTCTGGAATATTGAACATATTTATGTCACAAATTATTCCTTATTAATCCTAGTAAACCTTCAGTTCTTTCATGACATTCACTCTACACTTCATACACTCTACACTTCATACACGCTACACTTCATACACTCTACACTTCATACACGCTACACTTCATACACTCTACACTTCATACACGCTACACTTCATACACTACACTTCATACACTCTACACTTCATACACTCTACACTTCATACACTCTACACTTCATACACTCTACACTTCATACACTCTACACTTCATACACTCTACACTTCATTCACTCTACACTTCATACACGCTACACTTCATACACTCTACACTTCATACACGCTACACTTCATACACTACACTTCATACACTCTACACTTCATACACTCTACACTTCATACACTCTACACTTCATACACGCTACACTTCATACACTACACTTCATACACTCTACACTTCATACACTCTACACTTCATACACTCTACACTTCATTCACTCTACACTTCATACACTCTACACTTCATACACTCTACACTTCATACACTCTACACTTCATACACTCTACACTTCATACACTCTACACTTCATACACTCTACACTTCATACACGCTACACTTCATACACTACACTTCATACACACTACACTTCATACACTCTACACTTCATACACTCTATACTTCATACACTACACTTCATACACTCTACACTTCATACACTCTACACTTCATACACAATACACTTCATACACGCTACACTTCATACACGCTACACTTCATACACGTTACACTTCATACACGCTACACTTCATACACTCTACACTTCATACACGCTACACTTCATACACGCTACACTTCATACACTCTACACTTCATACACGCTACACTTCATACACGCTACACTTCATATACTCTACACTTCATACACGCTATACTTCATACACTCTACACTTCATACACACTACACTTCATACACGCTACACTTCATACACGCTACACTTCATACACGCTACACTTCATACACGCTACACTTCATACACTCTACACTTCATACACGCTACACTTCAGACACGCTACACTTCATACACTACACTTCATACACGCTACACTTCATACACTTCATACACGTTACACTTCATATACTCTACACTTCACACACGCTACACTTCATATGTATGGGTTGTACTTATAACGGCTGTTCACGTGATTTCCAACCTCTGCCCATGTGATCTGGCATCAGCCAATGATAGGCCTGCCTTTTGAATGCCTCTGCGCCAGGCGGCCTAGAGCCTTAGTTAACACCCAGACTCAGTGCAGGACACACACAGGCATAGGCTCTCAGCTCCCATATCTCCAACGCCTCATTAAACGCTACCAAAACCCAAGCTCATCGTCTGTTAATATTACCAAATCTATGAAAAGAACCCCACAACACAAATGGTGACAGCTTGTGGGCCTAGATTTTTGTAATCTGTGCAGATTTAACAAGTAGAGGAAGAGCCGGTGTGACTGCCTCGAGCGTCTCCCAGACCAGCGTCATACCAACCGTTAACCCACAACTTCCCTCATCGGTGTCGTCATCCAAGACTCTTCTGAAGCAGTGTCTCCAGTCTTCTGGCTTCTAATTGCAAGTAAACCTCCGAAGAGTTGATCTGGGTTTTGCAATTAAGCCAACAAGTAAGCCAGTTTA
>WNWK01027518.1:0-26225 GCA_009830355.1 Cherax destructor | reverse complement strand
CCTTTAGCACCCCCCTCAGTTCCTTTTACCCCCCGATCTCTTGCTCCCCTCTATCCCTACTATCCACTGTTGTATGCCCCCGGGGGTTTTTCGCTTCTTTTTGGGGTTATTTGTTTTTTTGGGGAGGGAGTGATTTCCCAGAACTCTGCTTGGAGACCATTGTGGCCAGGTTGCCCCCAAAACAGAGGGATTTTAAAAGGGTTTTGGGGGGGGGGCCCTGATCCTCCCAAACCCTGTGCCTGTTGTGGAAGGTATTGTGGCATTGGGCAAATCCCTGGGTTTGGAGGTGAGTGGCGAAGATGTGGAAGAGTTGGTGGAGGACCACAGGGTAAATTTAACAACTAAAGGCTGAAACAGCGGGAAATGGAAGAGCATAAGACCAGAGTTAGGCTATTGATTCACAGGAGGAGGAAGGAGGTGCCTTCAGTGCTTAAGGACATGTGTACAAAGTGGAATGAGTTGCAAAGTTTTGTTAAAAATACCACCTGAGCAAGCTCAAAAAACCCAAAACAGCAGCACATTCAGTGACCAAACAATGTGTACTTCATTTAAAAAGGGCGCCATAAACAGAGGACTTGGACAGTTTTTTTTGTAGACAGGGTCTAGTGACTCTCAAGCTGGCCCTAGTAGGATTAAAAGACCAAAAAGAAGTAACCCCAGATGGGCTTTGATACCTGAAGTTTTTTTTGGAGGGGGATTTCCCTTCCAAACAAAACCCCTCCCCCCCACCCACCTCCTCCTCCCTATCCCTTTCCATATGCCATCAACAATCTTCAATAAAGGTAAGTAAAAATACATGCATTTATTTACTAATACTTTTAGTAGTATGTAATTCTTTTGTGTATGTATTACTATAATTAACGTCATTAAAATATATTATTTTTTAATATTTTTGGGTTTCTGGAACGGATTAATTGTATTTGCATTATTTCTTATGGGAAATATTAATTCGATTTTCGAATATTTCGAGTTAAGAACAAGCTCCTGGAATGGATAATGTTCGATTTGCGATGGTCCACTGTACAGTGGACCCCCGGATTTCGTACTGCTTCCAACTCGAACAATTATGTAAGTGTATTTTTGTAAGTGCTTTTGTGAGTATATTTTTGGGGGTCTAAACGGACTAATCTAATTTACATTACGTATTCCTTATGGGAACAAATTTGTTCAGTAATGGCACTCGAACAGCATTCTGGAACGAATTATGGCCACTGTAAGTCATTTTTGGTAATTATAGTAATGTTGAAAAGAATATGGGAATGTATTTATGTATTAATATAAGTTTGTCATTCAAGTACTGTATTGTGTCATCAATATACATTGGAACCTCGGCTTTCGCCTTTAATTCGTTCCAGAAAGTTTGACGAAAACTGAAGCAATATTTCCCATAAGAAATACGTAATGTACTGTAAATCCAATTATGTAATCTGTTCCAGACTCCCAAAAGTATTAACAAAAAATATATTTTATAGAGAATAACTATAGTTTTACATGCTGTATAACCCCTGTGGTTTAGCGCTTTTATTTGATTATAATAATAATAATATAGTTTTACATACAGAAAACAATGAGAAATAAATATAAAGGACTAATGAAATGTATAAATGAACATTTAACATAACTTTTACCTTTATTGAAGACTCCTGTTGGCATGTGGAAGATGCGAGGAGGGAAAAGGAGAGGTTATTGGTTGGAAGGGGAATCCCCTTCCATAAGGACTTCAGGTATCAAGTCACTATCCAGGGTTATTTCCCTTCTTTGTCTTTTACTGGCACTAGTATAAACAAGCATTGTTTGTCTTTTTGCAGGCAGTGAATGAAATGATAAGGCTTCGGAGGCTTCTTACTTTATTTGCAAATAATGTGAGGGTACACAGGCAGTGTGTTTGTGCACATGGCCTGGGAGGAACATGCCCGCGAGGGAGAGAGGGAGTGAGGCCTGTTGACTTGAGTCAAGGCCGCTGAGTGAGAGAGAGAGAGAGAGAGAGAGAGAGAGAGAGAGAGAGGCAGGTCTGAGCAGACTGAAGTGGGTTATGGGCCTATAGGTGGCAGCATGAGCATGGTGCGAAACATGAACTCAGCTGGCAGACAGCATAGGCTGTCTGTGCAGACAGTACAGGCTATCTACATTGCTCGGCCACGCACCCATGGTCGACCCCGATCATGACTGGCAGTGAAAAAAACTCGGTCTCTCTCTCTCGCAAGAACAGGGCACAGAACACAAAATAAAAACATATATAGTACATAAACATGTGGACATGGAAAAAAAAAACTTCCTACAGAGAGGGAAGAAAAAAAGGGTGTGCTTCGTGGTCTAAGGCAGAGCGTCGATGCATCACTGCACGCCTTCCTGTGTCTGGACAGATACTGCAACATGGGAGACAGCTGCGGCTGAGCTGTGATGTAACAAGGTACGGTCTCCTCTGGGACGGTGAAGCAGTCATCGTAGTAGTCGCTGCAGGGTTCACTCAACCTGGGGCACAACCTGCTGGTGCCCTCGAGTGAGGTATCGTCAGTACAGTAGTCGCAACAGGGCAGGACTTCTTCTGGGAAGCGATTCAGGACATTTCTCGACTGGTACTGTCGCTGGGGCTGTCACTGCTGGCGAGTATTGAGTGAATCATGGCAAAGATGACTCGGCGAAACATCTGGAGGTCGTAACAGCATACACCTTACTGCAGTGAGTGGGCTAGCAGTCAGTGACATCATCTTTGTGCAGGCTGCTCACTGAAGCTGTGACACAAGGCTGACAGTCGCCTGCTGACAGGCTTAACTGCGGCTTGACAGTGTCATTCTCTCGACAGTTGAAGTTACAGCAGAGGATGGTCTAAGCGTCCCCAGACTGGTCGTCTACATATAACTGCACTCTGATGGTCAGAAGGTGAAGTGGAACGGGTCTAGATGGGGGAATCGTCGCAGGTACAATTCAGCTGGGCATGACTCGCACGATCATTTCCTGGAGACATGCCCACTGCCCAGTGCCTCTGTGAAAACTGTCAAGTATTTCTGACAAACATCCTTTCATTCAGTGTTGCTGTATGACCCCTTTGGGTTTAGTGATGAACTTGATTGTATTATGTGATTGATTTATATAACATTCCAGACCTTTCCTTTAACATTATGATAATGTCACCCCTGGCTGCCCTACTATGAGAAGCTCACCTTCGGTGCAGACTTTTTCTTGACTAATGAAACTGGCTTTTGTACAGACATTTATTTCCATCTTTTGCCCCTCAAGGGAGGTTTGCTGTATAACCCTTGTGGTTTAGCGCTTCTTTTAATTATAATAATAATCAAGGGAGGTTCCTTGATGCCTAGGTAGTGTTGTATGACCCTAGTGGGTTTAGCGCTTAGTTTTGATTATAATAATCCTTGATGCTAGTGAGGGGCTCTTGATCTAGGGAATTTGATATGTGCTCCACTTTCCTGACTTAATTAAGCCTGAATGCCTTCCATAGGCGCTGTATAATCCCTACGGATTGAGCGCTCCCCCATGATAATCATCCCTCTTTAGCATAGTAGCTCATCCAACACACTTCTAACCCAACATGTCACAATCATTATTATGTAATAGGGCAGACTCCCTCTATGACACCAACGGATTTATTACACCTTTGATTACACTTGCTTTAGCACTCCTCACCGTCCATACTATACCTCTGTTATTACTCTCCATCCTCCCTAGTCTGATCAACCATCTTGTAGTTTTAGTGCTTCTTTTTGATAATAATAATAATAATGATCAAGCATATTAAACAGCACACCCTATCCTGCAGTGCTGTACGACCTTTGTAGGTTTAGTACTTAGTTTTGAATTTAATAATATGTACTAGGGCTGACTAAATTATTTCCTCCCCCTCCAGGCCCTGTGGTTTAGCGCTTCTATTTGATTATAATAATAATAATAATCCTCCCCTCCAAAAAAAAAAAAACTGCCATGGAGTCGAGTGCATGTAGTATATTGTTGTCAGAGGTTAAAAATACATTTAATCACATTATTTTCTTTATTTTGTGGAAGCACTGATCATACAAAACTACACAGCATATGCCACTGGTCTACCTGATGCCACATTCATCATTAGAATAATTATTTCAATATGTTATAGCAATACCCATTAATAGATACATTTGTGTTGAAGTTGCAAGATAACAAGGCAACCCATATGCAACTAAGAAAACTGCATGTGTTGTATTTTAATTATAATGAATATCTAATGCTGTTTGCTGAAGACAGAAGAATGATGGGTGTAGGCATTTTATATATATATATATATATATATATATATATATATATATATATATATATATATATATATATATATATATATATATATATATATATATATATATATATATATATATATATATATATCGTGCCTAATAGGTAAAACTGGTTAATTAGCAAGAACTCATCTAAAATTAAGTCCTTTCTAAAATTTCCTCTTATACGTTTGACGATATATTTTTTTCATTAATGTTAATGTAAAAATTTATAATTTTGCACCAAAAGAATCTTAAAAAACTTACCTAACCTTATTATAACAAGCACAATTTAATTTAGGCTAATCCAACTAAATATATTTTTGATACGTTTACAATAATTTAATAATAAACAAACACAATGAAATGTATTTTTTTTCGTTAGGTTCAGAATGATTTTCGTGAAATTATTACATACACAACATTTTCTCTTTCTTATATGGCAAGATGAACGTTGCTATTTAAGCCAAAATCGCAAGTTTTACCTAATCGGCACGACATATATATACACACACACATATATACACGTCGTTCTGAATAGGTAAAATTGGTCAATTTTTTTTTAGCAAGAACTCATTTAAAATTAAGTCCTTTTTAAAATTTTCTCTTATACGTTTAAATTATTAATTTTTACATTAACATAAATGAAAAAGCTATATCTTTAAACGTATAAAATTTTAAACGAGTTCTTGCTAATTGACCAATTTTACCTATTCGGCACGACATATATATTTACATGCATGATAAATTATTGGTGTTTGCTTGCTGTAAGACTGACGTGCATAGTGTTTTAGGCAGTAAACAGGACTTAAATCCTGTGTAGGCCTCTACTGGAAGTCTCTTAACACAATCATGGGCCTGGCTCTTGCAGTCTTGTCTAGTTACACTTTTTTTTTTTTTTTAGTTTGTGCTGAAAAGAACGTAGAGTCTAGGATGTGTACCATTTATTACTAATTTATCTTCGAGACTGAGTTAATTAGAAATTACAAATGCATTAGATAATTTTGATAAATGTCTAGACTTTTACACAATCGCAAAATGAACCAGGACTTTACGTGTCACTTTTCGATCAGTGTGAAGCAGTACCTGCTCACTCTTTGAGATTCTGGCATTGGTGTTAAACCCTGACAGAGTTAATCATAATTAGCCTGCTTTTGTGTATTCTCCATCAGTAATTTACCAGTTCAGGCAGCCGTGGACAACGAGTCTTTGCAGGAATATTAAGTAAGCAGAGTCAGACGTTTAAGACCAACACACACGGTGGCCGTAGGTCGTTCTCACCACCAATTTTGTTACATTTCCTTAATGCTACACATCAGCTGACTGAACTACCTGAGGCACGATACAACGCACCGACGAGGAGCTAGAGTCGTCGCACGATAGAGAAATAAGTGCGCAGGTACAGTAAATGATACAGCGAGCTGAGGAGAAGGGAGGAGCTTGGGTGGCGAGGGTGACAAGCTGAAGACCTGTTAGTCTTAGCAGGACTGCTGGGGTCTCGGGAAGGATGTTTACAATTTAAAGGGTCATAGGCAAGGCTATCCATAGTTGTGTGTTGACAGGGGCAAGACATGAATGTAATCGAGGTGAGTATATGGGCTAGAGCTATTTAAAAAATTATTAAGAATGCTCGGGGAGAAAGAAAAAATTGGTTCAATAATGACTGTGAAAACTATAGATTATTATTATTTTCTAAAAAAAAAAAAAAAAAAAAGTGCTGAAGGTAAAAATGAAGCAAAAACTTAGCAATGGAAAAAACTTGAAGCATCTTTTGAAGATTTAGTGCTTAGTTTTGATAATGACAAGAATGACGTAAGGGAAGTGCTGAAGACTAAGCAATTATAATTCTAACCATATTCATAGAGAAAGTATTTTAAGCTGTAAGCGTCCTAGAGCCCCATGGGGAATGAGAAGTAATCAGGTTTGATCCAAGGAAGGTCTGGTAGCTCCACTTCCTACAATCAAGAGCCCTTCACCAGCATCAAGGTGCTCCTCGAAAGGACAAGCAGTTAAAAACCTATGACATTTTACTCATGATAGTTGGGCAGCTCTGTGACCCTTACGGGTTTAGCAATAATAATAATAATAATAGTAATCATGACTGGTGGGAGAAATGAAGTGATAAGCAAAGGTGATAAAAGGCAGAAATAATGGAGTTTCCCCTAATTTTTGCTTTCATTAATCTTTGGTTGAGAGTAGAAAATGAACTACTATTAAGTAGAGTAATTGTAAGATCAGATGCATGATAGTGCTAAAGAGGCTACGAAGTGCACAACAGCAAAAGTAGATGATTTTAAGCCTTAGGACGGAACTATTATCAGAAATGTTATTGAAGGTTCGTTGAAGTTACACAGTAGACACGGGACAAGGACTTAGGGAGGGCCACCATGGGACGACGAGGTGGGAGGGCCACCATGGGACGAGGTGGGAGGGCCACCATGGGACGACGAGGTGGGAGGGCCACCATGGGACGACGAGGTGGGAGGGCCACCATGGGACGACGAGGTGGGAGGGCCACCATGGGACGACGAGGTGGGAGGGCCACCATGGGACGAGGAGGTGGGAGAGCCACCATGGGACGGGGAGACAGGGTCAAGCACAAGGAGGGATCAAGGATTTGCTTGATGCTGCCATTTTGGTCATCTGAGGTCAAGTTAATTTACTTAGAAATTTATTCATAATCACAGTTTAATCAAGTACAGAGTGAAAAAGTTTGTGATAATTCGTGTGATAGTGATATAATACAAGGCCAAAGACAGGAGCTGTGATATATTTACCAACATCAAGCTTGCACGGACTAATGTTTAACCCCATAGCTTTCCAACAATATTCAACTTCACACTCAAATGATCCATCGGCAGCGAATAACCTCATTATCAACTGACTTGTATAAGCTGGTGTCCCGGTTGTTCTGCTATCAACGAGTATCAATCAACAAGTCACAATTACATGACTTGAGTCTTTCCAAATCTAGTTTTTCAACTGATAATGCTTAATCAGCAAGTAACTGAGGCCAGAAATCTAAAAAAAAACACAAAACGTGTCTTTTTTTTTTCACTCTTTCAGTTTTGATTGGTTGTTTTATCAAAAGCAGAAACAGTGACTGAGTGACGATTTACAGGTATTTCAGAAATCGTAACTAGGAAAATACAAGGGAGAGGCAGTGGACGTTGGATTCATGTGGATATTACTTGGCTATAAAAGTTGGCATATGGCTGGTATATGGATTCTGTAACTATGTACTATTGAGGCAGGATATAATATGGCTTGAATAATCTATTAGGACTATTGATTATGGACAATATGATATATGATACATGGGGGTCAGTCAACTCTTTCTGTCTGTAGACGAACTGGAGATGATGGCCAAGATATGCTCTGGGAGAAAAAGATGTCAATGTATGCACTCATGTTCAAGACGGTACCCAAGAATAAACAGAAATAGGCATGAGATATGGCACTATGAATGAAGCTTGGCTGCTTTGTTTTAAATTACGATACAATTAGGAAGGCAAAGGTTGGCTGAGGTTTGGTTTGGAGTACAGACCGTGTGCTGGTCTGACTAAATGGGACGCAGCTGGACCCTGACTACACTAGTGGAGGCAACTGGGAGGCGGGCGAGGGATAAATTGTTTTCACTACCAGGGGAACTGGGCTATGGCAGGCTATAGGCTAGACTGGGCCATCAGGAGACATTAGGAATCATAGTATTGAGTAAGGAACTACTGGTTGTAACCCCACTACTCGGCTACTGGGCTTGTATCTGGGCTATGAGGTACCGGGTTGTGGACGAGGTAGATGGTTGGACTATGGCACAGGAGACACCGCTTCCAGATGTCTCGCTTGTATTGTATAAAACGCGTTGCGAGCAGCTCTATCAGTATGGGAGTCAAAAGCGCCTCTCACCTTCTTTCCTACACACTAATAGAAATGATTAGGTATGTGAGTACGGCTTTACCGCACTAACGTAACTCCTACCAAGCGTGTCGGGTTAAAGCGGTGTCCACTGTACAGGGGTTACCCTTGCCTATCACTAACGAACACAGCAAGACATATTAACAACGAGATCAGTCACCAAGTCCCCGCTGGCGGTGTACGCGAGGTCAGGTTACTATAGTCCACCAATGATGCCAAACAAGGTCACTAAAGGTAGTGGTATCCACGGTGGGAGTGACCACTAGCTTACTGGAGGCCAGTTATCTTATTCCTAGTGAGAGCCTTCACTAGGTCACGGGAGACCAGCTATTACACCCCCGGTGAAGACAACTATTTGCTTGACCGGGACACCAGCACGGGTTCTGTACTGATTCTAGTCTCATCTACACACAAAATCCTTCAAGATTCTGAAATGGAATTTATCAAATAATAATTTGGTGTGACTCTTAGGGCCACATTGATATATTTTTTTTTTCGTCACTTTTGTGACAGCAAGCCAATCATTTGTAAAGTGAATAGCAATTTAGAGGCTTAAGAGATGAGAAGGCTGCCATATCTAGGATGTGCAGATGCTGTCTGATATAAATCTGAATCACACTTAAGTGAAGTTATGGACATACGTCAAACTGATTTTGCAAATCATAATTTATTTAATTTATCGTGCTATTTTTCTTCTAAGCAGATGGTGTAATATTATATACAAGTTTAAGACATTAACAGGTGCATATATTTATTTTTGTTTTGCTTCATCATGGCTAATGTTTCATTTAACTCAGTTACATTTTTCCAGTTTTGTTCGATTTAAATCGAGCTTTGGATATAGAAGAAAGAGTGCGTTTTGTGAGGGACATTAAAAAAGTTGAGTGTGATGAGTGCTTTCATCTGCAATAATTCATGACATTAGAGGAACCTTCAGCTGGTCTCAAGAGCATCACTTTAGGCAGTGTTTTGTTCTTCAGTGTCGGTAGATAAACAGTCAAGTAGTCCCTAGATGAAGACTCGAGGGTGTGAGCATCACAAGATCAGTGTGGAGGAGGATCGAGTATTGTGGAGGTGTATCGAGTATTTTGGAGGAGGATCGAGTATTGTGGAGGAGGATCGAGTATTGTGGAGGAGGATCGAGTATTGTGGAGGAGGATCGAGTATTGTGGAGGAGGATCGAGTATTGTGGAGGAGGATCGAGTATTGTGGAAGATGATCGAGTGTTACGGAGAAGGATCAAGTATTGTGATGGAGGATTGAATGTGAAGGTTCACGAGTCAACATCTGACCTAGAACATTACTTGAGTCTACACGTTCATTTTGTTCATAAAAACAATTCTAAAATTAAAAAAAAAAAAAGAAAACGAAATCGTAATCTTACGCAACTTATAATACCATTACATCGAATTTTCTCCAAGTTAAAACTGATGAGTGAAGTGTAAACCTATACAACATTAGGCTTCAAACTTATAAATAACTAAGATATTTTACTCAAACGATGTTCTAGGCCTGAGGTATTTGACTACAGCATACATTATAGTCTACACATAGCATGTATGTATACATGTTCAAAATTTCTTGATACAATTGATGTTATCCTACAACGACTGCTCAATGAACTATGTGCAAAGATCCTTATATTTATTCATAGTAGCAGAACATATTAACCAGAGACCATATTCTTCCGATTATTCTTATGGTCATAGAGTGAATACTAGGAATGTCGATGCTTACCTTCCTCAGCGTCAGTTATAAGGGAACACTAAACACTGGCAAGTTATTCAACTTGTTACATGTTTTGTGGATAAATGCTTTAGAAAATCGATAAGTTGATTAAATAATTAGACGCTTCTTCAACATTTGGGTAACTATTCTGGAAACGTTTCGCCAGCCAGTGGCTTCTTCAGTCCAGTGCGGAGAAAGGTGGAAGATCCGGGGAGGAGTTTGAGGAAGACCGAGTCCAGCATTCAGTCCATCAAGATTGATGGACTGAAGACATCGACTCAATCTTTCTCAACCTCCTCCTCATCTTCCACCTTTCTCTGCACTGAACTGAAGAAGCCACTGGCTAGCAAAACGTTTCCAGAATAAAGATACCCAAATGCTGCAAAAGTGTCTCATTTATCAACATGTTTCGCCCACGAGATATGAACGTGAAGACAGAGTAGAGAGTTAATCGTGAAGCTGTAGCTTAGTCTAGCTACAACTATCTGTCATGGCGGCGACAGAGACCCACTCCATCACCAGGACTTACTCCTGGACTCGTTTTACTGACTCGACTTCCTTAAGACGCCGCCAACACGCTCGTAAAAAAAAAAAATCAGAGATAACGCTAGACGCTATTTCGGTCTGTTCTGAACCATCGTCAACGTGGTTTCAAATACATCTCTGAGATCGAGTCAGAATGCATTGCCAGGAATGAGCAGATTGCACCTCATAGATGGTGCTCACCAATACTGTCACCACATCAGCAGTATATCGCCTTTCCTCTCAACACTGGCCCTTAACACTACTTCCCAGTTATATTATCTACTTGATTTATTGAAAAACACCCTGTTTTAGCGGGCATACTAAAGAACATCCTGCTTTAGCGAGCATACTAAAGAACACCCTGTTTTAGCGGGTATACTAAAGAACACCCTGTTTTAGTGGGCATACTGCAGAATACCCTGTTTTAGTGGGCATACTGCAGAATACCCTGTTTTAGTGGGCATGCTGCTGAACACCCTGTTTAAGTGGTTAGCCTCTACTTGCTAATCATCAATGGCACTTACATCACTGACAAGAATCAAAGTTGACACATGTCCTGGGGACACGCCTCTAACTTCACACAGTTATTAAGCACTAAGGTAATTCGGATAAACTCGCCTCCATTTCAAAATCTTGGCACTGCTGACTATCAGTTCACAGGATAACTATTAATGCTCAGAACATCCTAGCTGCGCTGGCTATGCAGTACCCTCCTACTTGCTCAGTACAGTACCATCCTATATGCACAATATCATTCAAGCTGCACAGTATCATTCTACGTACACACATCACTGTACAGTAGTACCACGTAACCTGTTCAACACACTGCACAGTTCTAGCATTCCTTGACTCCAGCATACCTGGTATGACGCTCATTTGCACTTACTGTAATGGACATCAAATTTAGAATAAAAGAAGTCATACCATGACTGATTTTTTTTCTACAATTAGCCAGTTACAAATAGAATAGAACTAGAAGCTGTTCTGATTCATCTTGGACCATCATAAAGTCGCAAGGCTTGATAATATTACATTATTAAGTGGGAATTAGGACACTGGTAGCAAAGGATACTTTTTATACAACGTTTCGCCCAAGATTGAGCTTTATCAAAAGGATCCTTTGCTACCCTTGTCTTTATTCCCACTTGTCGGTCATTGTCACTGTCTATCTACCTGACCATTACCAGGTCAGAGCTTGACAATAGTTCATAAAAGATTGTAACATCTTGTAGCTTCTTTTCCAGTTCGTGACTTAGTTGTGAGTTAATAAATTTTGTAACTAATTGTTAATGGAGCATTGAAGAGCCCCAAGTGTTAGGCATGGATCTATGCCTAGAAGTTTGGTAGCGAGTCAAGCACAGTGTGAAATAAGTGAATGGTGATGTGGACACAGAGGCGGCGGAAGCTGGAGTATGTACCCGAGTCCTGTGCAGTGTGTTGATCAGTTGGTGGGAGGGGGAGGGCGGCTTCCTGCTCACTCACTCCCCTACACTTATTTTAATTATACAATAAAATTTGTATTAAACAATATAAGCTACATTCTGAAAAATTCCAACACTTAATAATATGAAGGTTCGTGACCTCCACCGTCACTGACAACAGGAAGCCGACCAGACTTGCAAAACATTGTTACCACTGTTGGTCTCTATTAATAGACAGAGGATAAAAAGAACAGAAATCATTGTATATAAAACTATCAATAACGGATGCTTGGCACGTTAGTTATCTTGGCGGCCACCACAAGGCCTGGTAATGTAGCAAATTATAAACACCGGAAGCTGCACAATTCGGACAATGATCACTGGGTAAGGTGGAAGGGAAGGCAGAGGAGCTTGCTCCTCACAGCCAGGCGTCTCAGTCACCTTAGTAAATATAATCACTCCCAGATTAAAGTAAGGGATTTAACTATATATAAAACATATAAAATGTGTGCAGATATGGACCTATTGTCCTGGTAACATAGCATTCTTCTATCATGGATAAATATATTTGTCTTGGCCAGACGAGCAGGCTCCCCTCCTGACACCTTTGAGCTTGACATGTCTAAAATCTAGGAACTTGTAAACTTAATCTATAAAAATAGGCATTGTTGCTAATTCGGTAAAATAACAATTGTAATACCAACAAATATAAAAAAGTAATATCAGTTATGCTTAAATTAAATTATCATAACTTAACTGATTAACTAATGGTAACCTAAAACTAGTAATTCGTATGTGAAACAAAAAAAAACATGACAACATTCTTTTGTTTAACACTGTAGCATTCATTCAACATTCAACTGTGCAGAGCCGACACTAATACCGCTCTACCAAACCTTGGCTCTACGTATGCCATTACCAACCTAGAAGATAAGTAGCCCTAGGAGTAACCTTATACAGAACCATTAATATAACTTACTTCCTATGTCATTTTCCATTGGTTAGAGACATACAAATCTCGTCTTATTGTATGATCACTACCTTGAACTTCTCCAAGAGTATCTCCTGGGAAAACACTAGCCTACCCCAGCACCATCATGGCTTACCCAGCACGCCCCCAGCCTCATAGGTAGTCTATGTGGCTAGTAATACTTCTATGGAAAGACGTGGTTGCTTGATTGACTGTAGGTTATGCGATGGGTCAATACTCCTTGGCGGTAAATACTGTTAGGTTGCAGTGTGCATCCCCACTACCTGGATCAGGCGGGGATGGACATTTTGGGGAGATAGGTTAGGGCATATTGGTATTAGGCCTATGGGTTGGAAAACTGGATTTTAGGCTAGTGGATTGGATAAATATAGGGTTTTGAATTATGAGTTGAGTAAATATAAGCTTTGGGGGGTTATAAGTGGATAAATATAGGCTTAGGAGAATGTGGGCTGGGGCTATGGGTTGGGTAAATATAGACTTTTGGGATTGTGGGTTAGGTATCTATAGATCTCTGTAGCTATGGGTTAGATAAATATAGACTTCTGGGGGTATAGGTTGAGTAAATATAGACTTTAAGGGCTATGAGCAGGATAAATATAAGTTTCTGGGCTATAGGTTTGAGAATATTGGCTCGGGGTTGAGGCTGGACGCGGGCTGGGTATTTGGTATTGCTGAGAACATAGCAGGTTGGTCAGGATTTCATCTTGACCTGTCCCGGCCTCACTGGCTGCGGAGGCACCATGCACTGCCGCACCACCGCATCCTGCCATCTGCTTCTTGCATAGATGCTATCTGGTAAACATGGAGAGTTGAGGTCGACTCTCTTTGATATTTAGGCTGCTGCTTCTTGCTGAAGGTGTAACCTCAGCAGTCACTTCTCGGGGATTAGCTCAGATATCATAGACAAAAATTCTATATTGTCATGGGTTGACTCAATTCCATTACTCTGGGGTGTACTGTTAGATGGGAGGGCGTGCTGTCACAGGCGTGTGGTGCGGGCGTGCGAGTGTGTATGCAGCCTCTCACAGCTGTGTTTAACCACGGTGCACACAGCACACGTACTTTATCACCTTCTCATCACCATTCAGTAATTCGGACCAAGTCATCACCACCGCTGCTGCAACAACAACAACAACTACCGGTGCCTTAACTACATTAACAATATAGCTACAGTCTACACTACGCTACCCAACACTGAGGACACTGTGCGGGGGCACCACCACCACATGTCTCTCCCCGTCTTCACAATGATCACCGGTGTGTAGTGGTGGCGGGGGAAGGGTGCCAGAATGTCTTATCTCTGCCCGAGTATGACCACAGGTGCCAAGGGACACTGGCAGAGCTGCAGGAAGCACACACAGCGTCCCGTGGAGTGTGGCTAAACACCCAGGCGGGCATCATCACAAATACCCGCTAAACTATGAGGTAGACACTACAGTTACTACTGCCGCTTAGGCCACGTCTTATATATCTCTATAGGTTAATATACAGTTTATCGCTTATTTAATGTACCTGCTAAGCATAGTGGAAGTGCATCCTAAAAGCACACCAATTGTGTTTTCTGTTACTGAATCCTTGACTAGTTGCACTTAAAATGCTGACATGACTTGGACAGAGCAGTTTACCATAAGACTGGAATGGCTGAGAACCTTGTGTAAACACATTACAAAAATAACAATATGGGATCTGATACCTGAAATACTACCTGACTATCTGTAATATCATATAGAGGGTGAGGAGAGGGACTCATTTGCCTGTTTAGTGGCGGTTATTTACACTGAGATCAAGACTGGCAGCTTGGGCCTCAGCCAGTGACAACTTTGTACTGAGAGCTGACTCAAGCCGTCTGTACAGGTGGGGACTTTACCCTGGCTGGACGGAGAATTCACAGACACAAACCAAAATAAATCAAAGTTGAAAGGAGTAATAGTATGAGTAGAAGTTAATAGTCAAGGACAATACATTAAAAGGGATGAGAGCTGTGATTTTTAGCATTGTGTAGTGAGTGCCTCCATAATTATATCCTTTTTCATAGAGGAGTTACTAATCAGGACAACTACAGAAGGCTTAAAATCCATGATCACATCACAAACTATGGGTGTAAGGTCATGGGTCCATCCCTGTGTACAAGCCTAAAAATAAAATGAAAACTGCTGCTAAAAGGAATGCTGAGATGGTGCCAAATGGAGCTACAGTATGCACCAGTGAGTGTAACCCGAGTTGCTTTACTCAGGAGGTTTACTTGAAGCAGGCGAGATGATGCCGCCGTGAAGAAAGTCTTGGTGATATGGCAACCATGGGCGCTCGTTGGTGCTTTAGTCAAAAGTGATTTGCGAGAGCTTACTGACGCATTTTGCACTGCTATAAGTCACTCTGCCAGCTTAGAGAGCATAAGTTAACATAAATTCATTTTACATCAAGCTTCATCATTAAAAATCTTAATCCAAAATAAGAGCACCAAAAGAGGGCACCAACTAGTTAACCATAACATAGAGGTGGCTGCATAAGTCTGTAAGGTGCACATATTCCTGGTGCATGTGTGCACGAGTGTGTGGTGTGGGCGTGTAGGCCAGCACATGGCGTGGGTGTGTGGGCCAACACCTGGTGCCTGGGCCAGCACCTGGCGTGTGGGCCAGCACCTGGTGGGAGGCCAGTACCTGCATCACCGCCGGCCTGAGTGAGAGAGTATGTACAGGAGGGAGTGAAGCCCGACGTGTCCCTGAGAACTGAACTACTAGAGGCGTGTGCCGCTCTCAACTATGCCCGGAGGAGGCGTGTTCCTGCTGCTCACACCGGGATGACACTTGTTGTTTCTGCTGCTCACACCAGGATGACACGTGCTGCTCCTGCTGCTCACACCAGGATAACACGGAGTGCTGCTCCTGCTGCTCACACCAGGAACACACAACGGAGGACCAGTCGGTCACCAAGTATCACAACGCGGTACTATCGTCAAACAACAGAGATAACATCGTCATCTGTCTTTTAAATTAATTTCATTCAGGAAGTAAAGATATATTTTACAGATAAACTTGAAGGTGTGATGATTAAGGGAATTAGGCAAAAATAGCTGGGCGTGGTTGAGGGCGGCTCACGGGCGGCAGGGGTGAGCCCCCACAGGCACTGAGTCACACTAACCCATACTCTAGTCTTTGTTGCATCCACTGTGTAATTTGTACCACTGCTGTGATTGCTGTGTGCCGCTGCACGGCTGTATGCTGGGTCACTACTGCACTGTCCATTTTGCATCATCCTCAGGGTCAGAAGGCTCTGGAGAGCGGGGCGTCACTGTCACTACTGTGGCGCCGCCACTCAGTTGCCGCGCCCCCCGACCATCCGTGGGCATACTACCAAATTCATCCTCGCTAAAATCATCTGATGCTGGACCACCGTTGTCATCGTCGCGCGGGGATGTGCTACTCCTTATCAAGTCAGGTCGGGTGAGGTCTAGCACACCGCCGCCCATGGGGCGAGAATGCAATAGTTTTCTCTCATCCAGTATGCTATCCGCGGAAGGTGTTGAGAGGTCCATCCCAGAGGCGCGCATCATCTGCAGGTAGGTGTCCAGGAGGGAGGCTCCAGGGGGTTTTGCTCCCGAGTACATGTCCAGGTGGCGGCTGATTACATCGTATGGTCTCCGCTCCTTCAGACCATCTTCTCCATCCCGACCTTGAGATTCTGACTTGAGGTAGAGGCCGCCGTTCTCCTGCGAAGTCGGGGTGTTGTCGGCCTCTCTATCCCGCGACGTTGACGTCGAAGAGCCGTTGTCACTGCCCGAGTTGTTGCTATCTCGATCTGGGCGACGGTAGTTCTGCCTCACCACTTCGCCAACACCTCCAACAATCTGAATGTACTTTGCGGCCATTTCTGGATCCCAGGGAGCTGGCATGGGTAAGAGCGGGAGGTCTTTGGTGCTGACACCCCGGTGCTGGCGACTCATGTGGGAGTGCAGTGAGTTGCGAGACTTAGCCACTGTGCCGCACAACACACACCGGAATCCATTGCAGTTGGAATGTTTGTCCTCCATGTGGGTGCGGAGGGTATGGGCGTTTTTATATATCTTGCCGCAGATGTGACAAGGTCGAGGGTCTGTTGCTCGTACCCGGTAGAAGTCAAAGCGAGGACGTCCTGAAAATACATAGATAATTAGCATCATGTAGACAAAATTAGGAAATTTACTATAGACTGAGTGCGCAAAACAATTACTGAAATTTAGTAAACAAACTTTAAAAATGTGCCATATTTAACAAGAACGTTCACGAGTGACATATTTACACATTCTGTCACTTTGAATAGTGACTTGATGGGTATGTTATCCAGCACTACACTGTAAGTAGGTATGTTATCCAGCACTACACTGTAAGTAGGTATGTTATCCAGCACTACACTGTAAGTAGGTATGTTATCTAGCACTACACTGTAAGTAGGTATGTTATCCAGCACTACACTGTAAGTAGGTATGTTATCCAGCACTACACTGTAAGCAGGTATGTTATCCAGCACTACACTGTAAGTAGGTATGTTATCCAGCACTACACTGTAAGTAGGTATGTTATCTAGCACTACACTGTAAGTAGGTATGGTATCTAGCACTACACTGTAAGTAGGTATGTTATCCAGCACTACACTGTAAGTAGGTATGTTATCCAGCACTACACTGTAAGTAGGTATGTTATCTAGCACTACACTGTAAGTAGGTATGGTATCTAGCACTACACTGAAAGTAGGTATGTTATCCAGCACTACACTGTAAGTAGGTATGTTATCTAGCACTACACTGTAAGTAGGTACATTATCCAGCACTTTACTGTAAGTAGGTATGTCATCCAGCACTACACTGTGTAAATAGGTATGTTATCAGCACTTTACTGTAAGTAGGTATGTCATCCAGCACTACACTGTGTAAATAGGTATGTTATCTAGCAGTACACTGTTAAGTATGTATAGTGTCCTGCATATTACACTGTGTGTATTAGGTATGTTATCCAGCAGTACACTGTGTGTATTAGGTATGTTATCCAGCAGTACACTGTGTGTATTAGGTATGTTATCCAGCAGTACACTGTGTGTATTAGGTATGTTATCCAGCAGTACAGTGTGTGTATTAGGTATGTTATCCAGCAGTACACTGTGTGTATTAGGTATGTTATCCAGCAGTACACTGTGTGTATTAGGTATGTTATCCAGCAGTACACTGTGTGTATGAGGTATGTTATCCAGCAGTACACTGTGTGTATTAGGTATGTTATCCAGCAGTACACTGTGTGTATTAGGTATGTTATCCAGCAGTACACTGTGTGTATTAGGTATGTTATCCAGCAGTACACTGTGTGTATTAGGTATGTTATCCAGCAGTACACTGTGTGTATTAGGTATGTTATCCAGCAGTACACTGTGTGTATGAGGTATGTTATCCAGCAGTACACTGTGTGTATGAGGTATGTTATCCAGCAGTACACTGTGTGTATTAGGTATGTTATCCAGCAGTACACTGTGTGTATTAGGTATGTTATCCAGCAGTACACTGTGTGTATTAGGTATGTTATCCAGCAGTACACTGTGTGTATTAGGTATGTTATCCAGCAGTACACTGTGTGTATGAGGTATGTTATCCAGCAGTACACTGTGTGTATGAGGTATGTTATCCAGCAGTACACTGTGTGTATGAGGTATGTTATCCAGCAGTACACTGTGTGTATTAGGTATGTTATCCAGCAGTACACTGTGTGTATGAGGTATGTTATCCAGCAGTACACTGTGTGTATTAGGTATGTTATCCAGCAGTACACTGTGTGTATTAGGTATGTTATCCAGCAGTACACTGTGTGTATTAGGTATGTTATCCAGCAGTACACTGTGTGTATTAGGTATGTTATCCAGCAGTACACTGTGTGTATGAGGTATGTTATCCAGCAGTACACTGTGTTATGAGGTATGTTATCCAGCAGTACACTGTGTGTATGAGGTATGTTATCCAGCAGTACACTGTGTGTATTAGGTATGTTATCCAGCAGTACACTGTGTGTATGAGGTATGTTATCCAGCAGTACACTGTGTGTATTAGGTATGTTATCCAGCAGTACACTGTGTGTATTAGGTATGTTATCCAGCAGTACACTGTGTGTATTAGGTATGTTATCCAGCAGTACACTGTGTGTATTAGGTATGTTATCCAGCAGTACACTGTGTGTATTAGGTATGTTATCCAGCAGTACACTGTGTGTATTAGGTATGTTATCCAGCAGTACACTGTGTGTAAGCTTGTATCCCCTGAAGACTAAGCTACAGCAGCATGAAGGTGGGCGCGTCCGGCCTGCTGCAGCAGCAGCAGCAGCAGCAGCAGCAGTGTGCTGTTGTAGCCTACACTGCGTCAAAGCTTCATGAAATTTACTTGGTAAACCTTCAAGGGGAAGATACCAGTCAAAGACTCTTGATCCAATGAGTGGGAGCTGCCCTCCCCTTCCTCGGATCAATCTGATACCCCTTCATTTCCCGGGGTGTTATGACCCCAGTGGGTTTAGCGCTTCCCCATGAACATTACATGATACAGGAAGACAGTGACTTCATCTTACAAACAGGATTTTCAAGGAGCACAAGAAGTCCACTGGGATCTTAACCCGTGGGCGAAACGTCTAGTAAAATAACCAGTGTTACATTTGCCTTTTCTACATCTTGTATATTTGTAATGAGGGACTTGAGTAGTTAATTTTCCATGCTCTGATGTCCTTACTGCACGTGTAGCCCTGTACGTGTAGCCCTGCACGTGTAGTCCTGTACGTGTAGCCCTGCACGTGTAGCCCTGCACGTGTAGCCCTGTACGTGTAGCCCTGCACGTGTAGTCCTGTACGTGTAGCCCTGCACGTGTAGCCCTGCACGTGTAGCCCTGCACGTGTAGTCCTGTACGTGTAGCCCTGTACGTGTAGCCCTGCACGTGTAGCCCTGCACGTGTAGCCCTGCACGTGTAGTCCTGTACGTGTAGCCCTGCACGTGTAGTCCTGTACGTGTAGCCCTGCACGTGTAGCCCTGCACGTGTAGCCCTGCACGTGTAGCCCTGCACGTGTAGCCCTGCACGTGTAGCCCTGCACGTGTAGCCCTGCACGTGTAGCCCTGCACGTGTAGCCCTGCACGTGTAGCCCTGCACGTGTAGCCCTGCACGTGTAGCCCTGCACGTGTAGCCCTGCACGTGTAGCCCTGCACGTGTAGCCTGCACGTGAGTCCTGCACGTGTAGTCCCTGACGTGTAGCCCTGCACGTGTAGCCCTGCACGTGTAGCCCTGCACGTGTAGCCCTGCACTGTAGCCTGCACGTGTAGCCCTGCACGTGTAGCCCTGCACGTGTAGCCCTGACGTAGCCCGACTGTAGCCCTGCACGTGTAGCCCTGCACGTGTAGCCCTGCACGTGTAGCCCTGACGTGTAGCCCTGCTGTAGCCTGCGTGTAGCCCGCATGTAGCCCTGCTACGTGTAGCCCTGACGTGTAGCCCTGCACGTGTAGCCCTGTACGTGTAGCCCTGCCGTAGCCCTGACGTGTAGCCCTGCACTGTGATAGCCCTGCCTGACACGTGTAGCCCTGCACGTGTAGCCCTGAACAGTGTAGCCTCTGTACTTAGTAGTCACTACCGTTGTGTAGCTTCTTCCCATATAACTATCAGTTATATATATTTGTTTAGCCTGCAGAAAAAAGAGCAAAGTTTTTCTATTTTAGTTTTCATACTCCTATTTATTTTTGATGCAAATGTATTTGCAATCGCATTATAAGCCTCTCATTCGTTTAGCCCATTTCAATGCAGTTCTTTTAAGTTTTCTTGAATATCAAAATGGCATACAATACCGACAAGTTGGTAGTGAGACACAAAGGCATCATTTAGGCATCTTTAGTCAGAAACGTTTAGCCTACATAGTAGGCTTCTTCAGCCGTGTCCAGGCTGAGGGACTGACAGCCTCAAATCTACACCTTCAAGGGTGACGGACTGATTACATCGTCTACACATCTCTACTGCTCCTGCCTACTTTCTGTACTCGACTGAAGAAGCCTACTGTGTAGGCGAAACGTTTCGAAAGATGCCTAAATGTTGCCTTTGTGTCTGACTTACAAAGTTAAGTCTAAATGACGGTCTCCTGTAGCACTCAGTGACAGTGGTTCCTTAGTTTGTCTGTGTATTTTAACAAACGAGAGGAATACATGGGGTAAGATATTTATTTAAGGACTCTCCGCATATTGTTAACCCCAGTGACCAACCATCGTTCAATAATTGGCTTACTATTTGTGTCTGGTTCACCATTGACTGACTTTCCTCATCTATTCCTTTCTTATATTCTGTTCTACCTCATTTCTTTCCCTTCACACTTGTTCCTGTCTCTTCCTTCCTTCCTTCCTACACTCTCTTTCTTCTCCCTTCCTACACTTTCTTCTCCCTTCCTTCCTTTCCCGTACACGCTTTCTCAAAACCAAACTTGCTCAATTATTTGTATGTTTTTCTTTTGTTAGAAATTTAAAGGTCACGTTCATTATTCTGGTCACAGTTGTGACACAACTGGAGCAGGTGCCAGTTTAATCGGCATCCCTCAGCTCTGTCTTGACATTTAACCACAATATACATTAGTCATCAGCTAATCAAGCTGGAGGCACTCGCTCATAAAACTCTCCCGCTGTAAACACTTAACATTGTGACATTTCTTGACCACGTTTGACCTTCTCTAGGTGCATCTCATTTTTCTTAGGTTTCTGCTGGGGGAGCCCAGGGATTTCGTGGTCTTTGTCTGGCAATGTCTTTACCCAATTACGAAAGTGCAAAAGTGTCATGATAAGCGTAGCATTGACGGTGCAAGTCACGAGAACACAAGAATGAACACTGCAGTAGGCGTACTGGCACATGTTAGGCAAGTCCAACTCATATCCACCCATGCCCACCTATGTATCCGTTTAACCTTTATTTAAAGGCACATAAAGTAACGCCTACATAGGAGTTTGTTCCTCTCATCTACAACTCTGTTGAAAAGCCAGTACTTTCCTGTATCCATCCTAAATTCCTAATAATCTTTTCAAGATTGATGGACTGATTGCATCGACTCCAGGCTGAGAGATTGATTACCTCAAACTCCTTTTGATCTTCACCATCCTTCTTCGTGCAGGACTGATGAAGCCACTGTGTGGGGAAACGTTTCCTCAATAAAGATACCCAAGTGTTGCATATGTGTCTAATTTATCAGCTCACAGACCACTCGGTCAGCTGGTAGAATGGTTAACGCAACGACCTGTGAGTGTTAGCATTCACTCGCTATGGGTTCAAATCCCACTCGTTCCCTGGTATGTCTGTAGTCGTCTTATGATTTCGTGATTCATTCTAAATTCGTGGTCGCATATGAGCTGCAGTAGTGAGTTCGTGATCCAAGTCAGATCAGAAGTGCGTGTTGGTTGTGCCTTTTACAAACACACGTAAACAAACACTAGGATATATTTATTACAAAACGTTTCGGTCCTGGGACCTTGATCAAGGTCCCAGGACCGAAACGTTTTCTGTCCTAGTGTTTTTCTCACGTGTCTTTTTAAACCAATTTGTCGGTATCTATTACCCAAGGTTTACTATACCATGTAAGTGGTGTATATAATATGTGCTGAGCTGTGTTAGTTTAGTGTGTTTAATAAATTAGTTTCTGGTAAAGAGGCGACATAAACAAAAATGACGGAGGTGGAAGCCTTCTGAAGGTCGCTGGAGGTCAACTCCAGCAGTTGTAAAATCGAGAAATACATCTGTAATAAAAAAAATTTATGAAGGATTTACATAATTAGTTAATACTAATGATAAGGATAAAAAAAAAAAAATATGGTACCTATTTGTCACCAAATTCAAATTATTTTTTCTTGCGAATTTCGTCTCACATAAAAATCTATTGCCATTAAAAAAAAATTCGATGCCTTGGGTAATTCAGCATTAGAGAGAGAGAGAGAGAGAGAGAGAGAGAGAGAGAGAGAGAGAAAGAGAGAGAAAAAATTAAAAACCTATGCTAGAAAAGACCTAGCAACAAATTTTGGAGAAAGTAGAAGCGTGTATCAGGAATTAGTAGATACAATATCCATCAATGAAATGTGTGAAGGACATGCAATGTTCGGGTCAATATATACTGCCGCAGTTACTTAATCTAGTTTCTTAGCCTAACGAAGTGTATATGGTGTTGCTAGGTTAAAATGGTCATGTTGCTAGGTTAACATGTTCATGTTGCTAGGTTAACATGGTCATGTTGCTAGGTTAACATGGTCATGTTGCTAGGTTAACATGGTCATGTTGCTAGGTTAACATGTTCATGTTGCTAGGTTAACATGGTCATGTTGCTAGGTTAACATGTTCATGTTGCTAGGTTAACATGGTCATGTTGCTAGGTTAACATGTTCATGTTGCTAGGTTAACATGTTCATGTTGCTAGGTTAACATGTTCATGTTGCTAGGTTAACATGTTCATGTTGCTAGGTTAACATGTTCATGTTGCTAGGTTAACATGTTCATGTTGCTAGGTTAACATGTTCATGCTGCTAGGTTAACATGTTCATGTTGCTAGGTTAACATGTTCATGTTGCTAGGTTAACATGTTCATGTTGCTAGGTTAACATGTTCATGTTGCTAGGTTAACATGTTCATGTTGCTAGGTTAACATGGTCATGTTGCTAGGTTAACATGGTCATGTTGCTAGGTTAACATGGTCATGTTGCTAGGTTAACATGGTCATGTTGCTAGGTTAACATGGTCATGTAAATTAGACACATATGCAACACTTGCGTATCTTTATTGAGGAAACGTTTCGTCACACAGTGGCTTCATCAGTCCATACAAAGGAGAATCGTGAAGAACAGGAGGAGTGTGTCTAATTTACCAACTCGTCGGTTCTCTGAACCATTCATTCACATCCTGTCTGACACTGCAACATCTTGGTATCTTAATACAGGGATTTCTTCGCTTGCCTATTCCTTGGGCACGACCTACTTCCACATTGAACAAATGTGACACCTCCTACAACTGTTGCACCTCTCCTGTCTACAGTATATAAGCTTCCTCTGCTCATATGCTGTTACTCTATTCAAGATTGATGGACTGACAACATCGACTCAAGATTGAGGGACTGAGAACCTCACACTCCTCCTGTTCTTCACGATTCTCCTTTGTATGGACTGATGAAGCCACTGTGTGGCGAAACGTTTCCTCAATAAAGATACCCAAGTGTTGCATATGTGTCTAATTTACCAACTCGTCGGTTCTCTGAACCATTCATTCACATAACATGGTCATGTTGCTAGCCTAAAACACATGAGGAAACACTTAGCACATTTTATTATGAAAACGTTTCGATCATGGGACCGTGCTTGGAGTGAACCAGGACCAAAACGTTTTCATATCAAGATGTGCTAAGTGTATTGAACTACAACTCATGGGTCTTGAATCACAACTCATGGGTCTTGAATCACAACTCATGGGTCTTGAATCACAACTCATGGTTCTTGAATCACAACTCATGCGTCTTGAATCACAACTTATGGGTCTTGAATCACAACTCGTGGGTCTTGAATCACAACTTGTGGGTCTTGAATCACAACTTGTGGGTCTTGAATCACAACTCGTGGGTCTTGAATCACAACTTATGGGTCTTGAATCACAACTCGTGGGTCTTGAATCACAATTCGTGGGTCTTGAATCACAACTCATGGGTCCTGAATCACAACTCATTGTCACGTGGGTCTTGAGAGAGATATATAGGAGGTCAAAGATACTCCTTGTTGGATGGTTACGGTATATTTACAGTAAGTAAAGGAGAGTCCAGCACACCGTCTGTCTCGCCTGTAGGTCTAACGTTAGTGAGGGAGAGTGCCTATGAGAGGCTGTGCACATGCGCTGAGCCTCTGACGTCAGCGGGTACCGTGACGTCACACGCATAGGGACCAGCTGTATAAAAGGAAAGATACACTACACAAGTGTATATATGATACTGACACGACATCATGGGTCCTGAATCACAACTCGTGGGTCTTGAATCACAACTTGTGGGTCTTGAATCACAACTCGTGGGTCTTGAATCACAACTTATGGGTCTTGAATCACAACTCGTGGGTCTTGAATCACAATTCGTGGGTCTTGAATCACAACTCATGGGTCCTGAATCACAACTCATGGGTCCTGAATCACAACTCATGGGTCCTGAATCACAACTCATGGGTCCTGAATCACAACTCATGGGTCTTGAGTCACAACTCTGGTATTATACACTAGGTTAGTACCTTATGTCGCTAGACTGAGACTAGGCTATAAGTGTGTCAACATTCGGTGATTTAACACCGAAAAGTATGTGATAAACGATACGTACGCGATTCTCAAGACATTGGGGATAGGTTTCATCCACCACTGGACTAAAGGAGCCCCCGTTGGGCGAAACGTGTCATCAATAAATGTCTTGATTGAATCCCATACGTGTTTTTATTTTCCTCACATAGGCTACAAGCACTGCGGCACTTTACTTTTCCAAACGTCAATAATATTAAAAGTGAAGTGTGGATAGGGCCACACACTACAACACTGGTTTGTATTAGTAAGAGATCCAAACAAAGTCTGGAAAACAAGTTCAGTGGCCACGGCTGTGAGCACTCACTCTGAAGAAAGATTTATTCTCTCCCGTATTGACATTGTATATTGGGAACCTCAGTGGTATAGTAGAAGTCGGGCAGCAAGATGCACTCATCACTTGATGAATGAGACACCTGTGTAGCACCTGGGTATCTTTATTAATGGATCATCGATGAAAATACTCAGGTGTTACACATTTTTTCATTATCTTGTCGCCTTTATGGTAGAATGTTTAATTAAATGATGTTTATATCTTGCATACGTATGTATATATATATATATATATATATATATATATATATATATATATATATATATATATATATATATATATATATATATAGTAGTGGTAAATCACTCAGAGTGGCTCAAAATGGCGGCGGTCCCCCAACCCCAACCCCACTTCCGGTCCCCCACTTCCGGTCGACCCCACTTCCGGTCGGCCCCCACGCCCCCCACTTCGGTGGTTTTTTTTTTTTTTCGATAACCCCCTGAGACCCTCATCCCTGAGCGGTCTCCTTCCGCGCCTCGCGCCCCCGCCCTGCCGCGCCCGCCCGCCCGCGCCCCGCCCCTTGACCGCGCCCCGCCCTTGACCGCGCCCGCGCCCTTCCGCGTCGAGCCGCCCCGAGCTGCCTTCTGCAGCGCCTTCTGCGGATCGCCCCGCTCCTCGATTTTTTTTCGAATTTTCCTACTTTTTCCAAAATTTCGAATTTTAGAGGGATTTCAATTCCTCAGATCAAGATTTACATCGATTTTCATGAATAATACAAAATTTCCTTGAATCA
>WNWK01027517.1:0-26226 GCA_009830355.1 Cherax destructor | reverse complement strand
ATTAAAAAAAATATAAACATGGATGACAACTAACAAGCTTACTCTAACCCCAACCAAGACCTACTTAAACGTTTGGAAGCAAAAACAAATTTCCCACTTAACAAAACCCTCAGTGGCCCCCCCATCACAAGACTCACAGGGGGGAAAATTCCTAGGAATCCACCTTGACTTTAAACCAAATTCCAAACACACATCAACAAATTTCCAAGAAAATCTCGAAGACAGTAGGCATATTATCAAAGATACGCTGTATTTCCACAATCAGCTCTCCTTCACTATATCATTCCTTATCTCCATACCCTCACCTACGGAATCTTGCATGGGGATCAACAACATTAAATCACCTTAGACCACTCATAACACAACAAAAGGCCGCAGTCAAATATTCTGTTAGTGGGACGGATTGTGAAGGACCTGCCTAGTATGGGCCAACAGGCCTGCTGCAGTGTTCCTCCTTTCTTATGTTCTTATGTTCTTATAACAAATTCCCACTCTAGACAGCATACTCCACCAATATTCAAAAGTCTAAAACTACTCACCGTAAAGAACATTCATACTTACTCTTGTGCCTACTACATATATAAAACTTTACACTCTAATATAAACCCTCCGCTCAAAATTCTCCTCACCAACTTTAATAGGACCCATGACCACAACACAAGACATAGATCACTTTTTGATATACCCCGTGTTCATATCAACCTATGTAAAAATTCTATGCACATAAAGGGCCCCAGAATCTGGAATTCATTACCAGTAAATATTAAGATAATCTTGTCTGAAAATCAATTTAAGACTCAACTCAAAAACCACCTACTCACCCAAAACTAAATGATCATACTATAAACTAATTTGAAAAATGCTCATTATTACTTTCCTATATGATAATCTCAATTTTTAATTATATGTTACTATTATGTTACCCCCTACTCAATCAAAGCTAAATACTCATATTATAAGTTAATGTCAAAAATGCTCAATGTTATTTTCCTTAAGATAATCTCAATTCAATATTAACATTCGAGAATCTAAACACCTGTAACAATCTAATATCATCATATAATAATTTAAGCAGTACAATTTCATCATATTGTAATTTTGAAAACAATTTTTAACTAGAATAAACTCAATAAATTTCTCTAATATTAAGTACATAGTCTTTAAGTTACTAGATTAAGCTGCCCCTAATGCCATGGCATGTCAGTGGCTCTCCTTGCACTCAATTTACATTGTAATCACCAATACCTATGTAATCTGCAATCTGCAAAGAAATAAAATTTACTTTACTTTTACTTTACTATGTTTAGTGACAAAACCTTGTCCCACTTCAGGGAAATCTTAAAGAGGTGCCAGAAAGAGAGCACTCTGGACAGTTATTTTTCTAGACAGGGGTCCAGTGACTCTCAAGCTGGTCCTAGTGGCATTAAAAGAAAAAGAAGGGAAGTAACCCCAGACAAGGACTTGTTACCTGAAGTCTTTATGGAGGGTGATTACCCTTCCAAACACTAACTCCTCCCTATTTCCTCCTCCCTATCTTCCAGAAGCCAGCATTAGTCTTCAATAAAGGTATGTAATACTGATTTAATTGTTAAAAAAAAAAATTTTTTTTGTGAATATTTTTGTCTGGAACGGATTAGTTGTAGTATTTACATTAATTTTTATGGGGAATATTATTTCGGTTATAGGCCATATCGGTTTTAGGCCGAGCTTCTGGAACGGATTACGGCCGATAACCGAGGGTCCACTGTACATAAATAAAAATGACTAATTTTAATGATAAATGAACATTACATACCTTTATTGAAGACTCTTGTTGGTGAGCAGTATTTATTTGTAGTCCCAGGCGGACTACATCCCAGGCGTATACCTACCTGCTACATATACTGCGGCCCACAGCCATATTATTACCATCGACGTACCATGTTCACTGAGTTTAATCGTTTTTAACAACTACCTTCAGATGCCATCATAAACAAAGGGAGAAGTAATGAATAATTCATGCCGAGAATTGTAAACAAAAGTCTTATATATTAAGGGCGGTTACTGGGCCAAAGCACATTCATACACGTTTTCTCTGAAGCTGGACCAGAGAAAACGTAATGTTTCCCCTCCACCAACCCCACCCCTCGATAGCATATAAACATTGCATGTTTATATGCTATGTAACGTGTTTCTTATATAATTTTGAAGAAAATGTCATAGATGGATTAATGAAAATGTCTATATTAACCTAAAATAAGATATTTAATGTGTCCAAGAGTGATTATTATGAAACATACATCCCATATAAACATTGCATGTTTATATGCTATGTAATGTGTTTCTTATATAATTTTGATGAAAATATAGATGAATTAATGAAAATGTCTATATTAACCTAAAATAAGACATTTAATGTGGCCAAGAGTGAGTCACGAATGTATGAGCAGCCCAGGCGCACGCGTCTGGTACCAACGATTTCCAAGCAGATGTACGAAACCATTGGGGAGATTTTGCCAAAAAAAGTGCTCGGAATCCGAATTGTACGATTTCCGCACAGGCCGAAAACCGGGGGTTCACTGTATTTGGGAATGGACGTGTCAGCAGATGGGTCTATGAAAGATGACGTGAATCATAGAATTGACGAGAGGAAAAAGGTGAGTGGCGCACTGAGGAGTCTGTGGAGACAAAAAACTATTCATGAAAGCAAAGAGGGGAATGTATGACAGTACAGTATAGTTATACCAAAGCTCTTGTATGGGTGTGAGGCATGGGTGATGAATGTTACAACAAAGAGAAGGCTGAAGGCAGTGGAGATGTCATGTCTGATGGCAGTGTGTGGTGTGAATATAATGCAGAGAATCCATAGTTTGGAGATTAGGAGGAGGTGCGGGATTACCAAAACTATTATCCAGAGGGCTGAGGAGGGGTTATTGAGATGTTTTAGACATGTAGAGAGGCTGGAACAAAATAGAATGACTTCGATAGTGTATAAATCTGTAGTGGAGGGAAAGCAGTGTATGGGGCGGCCTAAGAAAGGTTTGAGGGAGGAGGGTAAAGGAGGTTTTGTGTGCGAGGGGCTTGGACTTCCAGCAAGTGTGCATGTGCGTGTTAGATAGGAGTAGGTGGAGACAAATAGTTTTTATGACTTTATGTGCTGTTGGAGTGTCAGCAAGGTAATACTACTTGTGATGGGATTCAGGGAAACCAGCAGGCCGGACTTGATTCCTGGAGATGGAAAGTACAGTACCAGCACTCTGATGGAGGGGTGTTAATGTTGCAGTTTTATAACTGTAGTGTAACATGTCTCTGGCAAGACAGTGGTGGAGTGAATGATGATGATTTTTTTTTTTTTTTTTTTGGCCCATCCTGCCTTGGTGGGAAACGGCCGATGTATTAATAAAATAAATAAAAATCTTAAATCTTTCAAGCCTCCCTCGACTAGCCCCAAACCTATTTGTGAACTCTCGTGTTGACTCTTTAAATCTTCTTACAAACTTTTTAACATTTTCCTTGTATAATAATTATATATGCCATTAGGAATGTTTCCTTTATTTTATTCGACAATTCAGACATTGAGAAACCTTATCATATTTTCCATTACATTAATAAGACTGAATTAATTTAGATACCCTGATGTGCTTCACACTTTAAGTACTTGCTGTCACATTCTTGTGTAGAACATGGATGATAAATACTCTCCAATCAGGTAAATGGTATGCTTTTGCAGCAGTGTCTGGTATCTTTCCACTATCAGTCTGCTTTAAAATAACCAATTTTGTTCACATGCTAATGTTTTACCTCTCAGCTTTTGCAGCACTGAAAATCTTAAAATTCAATTTCCTGGGATAAAATTTACTTCAATAACAATGTTGATGTCGGATATAAAATGCACCACAAGTTACGTATATCTTGTGAGGTATAAAATACACAACAAGGTACAGTGGACCCTTGAAAATCGTCATTAATCCATTCCAGAGAGTCTGCCGAAATTCAAAATTGACCATTTTCAAAACCATTTCCCTCATAACAAATAATGTACAGTAAATCAAATTAATCCATTTCAGACACCCAAAAGTATTAAAAAAATATTTTTTTCTACATGAAATGTACATTTATCTACACAGAAAACAATAAGACATGAAGAATAAAACAATAATAACATGACACTTACCTTTATTGAAGAGTTGTTGATGTGTGGAAGACAGGAGGAGGGTAGAGAATGGAAGAGTTACTATTGTTTGGAAGGGGAATTCCCTTCCATAGACTTCAGGTACCAAGTCCTTTTCTGGGGTTACTTCCCTTCTTTGTCTTTTACTGTCACAGTACATTCATTACTTACTTTAAAATATTTGTAGTGTTAATGTAGGGAGAGAGGTGTGTAGTATTTATTTGTAGGAATTCAGTGTAGGTAGCCTGTAGACGTAGGCTACAATTCGGATTCCGAGCACTTTTTTTGGCAAAATTTCCCCAAGGGTTTCGTACATCTGCTCGGAAATCGTTGGTACCAGACGCGAGTGCCTGGGCCGCTTATACGTTCGTGACTCACTCTTGGCCAGATCAACCAGGCTGTGATGGATATGTGGGTCAGCGGGCCTCCAGCAGCAACAGCCTGGTTGACCAGGCAAGCACCAGACGAGCCTGGCCCATGGCCGGGCTCAGAGAGTAGATACTCTCGAAACTCTTCAAAGGTATATCAAAGGTAGGTACACGTATGTAGCCCCCACCCAGGGCTTCACTACACAGCCATATTATTACACTACACAGCCATATTATTACCATACACACACAACCCGCACATATAAAAGGGAGGAGCTTACGACGATGTTTCGGCCCGACTTGGACCATTTACAAAGTGTGACTTTGTAAATGGTCCAAGTCGGGCTGAAACGTCGTCGTAAGCTCCTCCCTTTTATATGTGCGGGTTGTGTGTGTATTGTTCCAGTCACGGTATTGTGCCTTTTTTGTTATTACCATGTTCACTGAGTTAATCGTTTCTAACAACTACCTTTAGATGCCATCATAAACAAAGGGAGAAGTAATGAATAATTCATGCCCAGAATTGTAAACAAACGCGTATGAAGGGCGGTTACTGCACCAGACGCCAGATTTACAGTTTTGTCTAACGCATAAGAGAAAACGTAATGTTTACTCTCCACCCGACTTGCCACTCAATAGCATATAAACATTGTATCAATGTTTATATGCTATAGGATATTTAATGTGTTTAAAATATAATTTTGAAGAAATTATCATAGATTGAGTAATGAAAATGTCTATATTAACCTAAAATAAAACATTTAACCTAAAATAAGACATTTGTTTGAGCTTGGTGTGGGGAAGTACCCTGGCTGGTTTGTATGGGGAAGTACCCTGGCTGGTTTGTGTGGGGAAGTACACTGGCTGGTTTGTGTGGGGAAGTACCCTGGCTGGTTTGTGTGGGGAAGTACCCCACCTGGTGTGGGGAAGTACCCTCTCTGGTGTGTTCTTTCTTGAATTCTATCGTGTTTCTCGCCTTCTTTAGCAAAGAGCTGGCACTAGGAGCTTTCTTTGGGCCCATGGTGGCTTATTTAGCATTTGCAAACACTAAAACAAATGAAATATTAACCCTTTTAGGGTCGCCAGGCCCTCTCCCAAACTCGTTCTCAGGGTCACAAATTTTTCGGAAAAAAAAAATTATTATTTTTTCTTATGAAATGATAGAATCTTTTTCCGATCATAACGACACTAAAATTATGAAATTTGATTGAAAACTAACGGAATTATGCTTTCACAGCGATTTCGCCCACTTTGAGCCCTGTTTTCGGCAAATTCCAATGATTCAGTCTACTAAAATTATAGCTATTTCGCTAGAATTCCATTTGTTCTATCAATTGAGTACAAGAAACTGCCAATTTACCGATTTCAACTACCCAATAAGGTGGTCAGAAATTGGTAATTTAGCCAATTTCACACAAATTTCAAAAGATGCCAATTTTAAAATAGGGTCCAGAATAAATGAGACAGACATTTCTGGCACTCAAATAACATTTTATCTGTTCATTAGTCACGTCTCCAGGCCCCTTTTAAATTATTTTTGCTTTCCATTTTGAATTTTTATTCTCACAAAAAATAGAAGATTTACTGTTATGTATACAACTACATCATTGTAAAAATTGTATAAATAATATCAATGCACTTGTGCAAGAATATTAGACTACCCAGTTGATGTGTATTGGACGCATGTCGTAATTTGTTTACTCTTGAACATCGTCAAAAATCAAACATTTTCGCTACTTTGTGCTCAGTTTCAAGGTATTTGTCATCGTGAAACCAGTCAAAATCATCTCTATTTCTGTAATATATCGTCCATTCTATCAAATGAGACTAAGAAAACGAGAATACAAGCATAAATACCATATGAAAATAGACTGCAAAGTCGATGTTTTAAACCAAAAACACGATCAGAGTTTTTTTTTCCTCATTATGCACTGTGTGGTGCAGAATTTTTTTTGTACTGCGCACACTAACCGCACAGACCCATTCTCTCGCATCTAGACCTACCAGCCTGTTTCTGCTTGATTTGAGGGCGCTAGAATTTAGGCATACTAGTACGACAAAAACCCTGGCGAGTAAGCCATACTAGTATGGCTGAAACCCCCGAAAGGGTTAAGAAATGTATCGTATGAACGCGTGAGGTGATCACTCATCGAGATACAATGCCAGACTGACGCTGAATGGTGTTTGTGTGCCCGCAGTGGCTGGGAGGCTGCTCGGACGTGTTTCATACGACCGCCGATTTTTAAGCCAAAAGATGAAAATCAAGCCAATACATATTTTGGTGAAAAAAGTTGCATTTTTCAAATTTGACGATGTTCAAGGGGAACGATTTTCAAGGGTCCACTGTATTCCATGTAGAGTATAAAATGCACCACAGGATGCATTTTAGTTTCAAGACATCAACAATGGCTAAGAACTGAGTTTACATATGAAAGAAATGGAGTAAGACAATGCATGATTTTACATCTCCATAGTGCCTAAGTTTTTGCACTTGTTTTATATTCACTTAGAAACATACAGTGGACCCCCGAGTTTCGGTCATAATTCATTCCAGAAGGCTGCTCAAGCGCCATTACCAAATGAATTTACTCTCTAAAGGAATAATGTCAAGTAGGTTATTCCATTTCAGACCCCCAAAAATACTTACAAAAGCACTTACAATATTACACTTACATAATTGTACGATTTCCGAGGTGACCGAAACTCGGGGGTCCACTGTATATCTATCTTCCAGCCAGCCATGATGGAGAAAGCCTCTGTAATATGTTATTTACTGGAAGGAAGGGTGTTTAAAGTGAACATATACCCTAATGTTCAAGCATTCTTATGTTGATTTTTTTTTTTTTCAACAAGTCGGCCGTCTCCCACCGACGCAGGGTGACCCAAAAAGAAAGAAAATCCCCAAAAAGAAAATACTTTCATCATCATTCAACACTTTCACCTCACTCATACATAATCACCCTCTTTGCAGAGGCGCTCAGATACTACAGTTTAGAAGTCCCTCCAAACTGCCAATATCCCAAACCCCTCCTTTAAAGTGCAGGCATTGTACTTCCCATTTCCAGGACTCAAGTCCTGTAATATACTCAATTCAGCATTTTATGAATAAGACAGGTATTTTAAGTACAGAGAATTTAGTTGTGTAAATAAATACTAAAAGACTGGAAAAATTAAGAAATGATTGTAGTTAAACTTGAAAGCTAAATTAGGAAATATCATCAACAGGTTTAATGACAGTTAACTATTTATTTGTTAAGTAAAAGGACACAATTGCAACTAATGTGACATTTTATTGTGGCAACGTTTCGCTCTCCAGGAGCTTTCTCAAGCCGCTCCTGGAGAGCGAAACGTTGCCACAATAAAATGTCACATTAGTTGCAATTGTGTCCTTTTACTTAACATATTGTCGGTAATTCTACCAATATTATTACAACTATTTATTTATTTACTTTTAGTCATTATTTAATAATAAAACTACCTCACCTCTAACATAAGTCCTTCCTTGCAGGCATGTTTAACTGCATTACGGGCTCTGGCCAAGATGGGCTTGGACACAGTGACGGCAGCCAAGCAAGACTAAAGGTCCTAGTACTAACATGAGGATGACACCAATACTCACATTGTTGCTTTCATTGCAGTTCCTTAAAGTCAGTTCAGTAAGGGACATTTACCCCAGTATGCTTTTGTAGCTGGGCTGATAACATGTTAATGCTCAAGTGAATTTTGTAATAATTATTCTTGAAACAGGACAAGGAGCACATTCAAGACAAGGCAGGGGTGTAAAATAAAAGTTTCAAGAATTTTTAAGACACTCTTCATTTGTGTTACACTTATTTAACTGACTTTTGAGACTTCATGGAAATGGCAACAATCTTGCTTTAATGTTGATTTACCATATTATAAAAACTGGAACTCAACCTTAGAGATATGATGATTGGTCTCATATCACTGTATCCTCTTGTCAAGTAACTTTCATGACAGAATAAAGTTAACATCTTGACCGATGTACGTGAAGTGATGGATATATGTATATGCGGCTTGATCAGTAATTCTGAGCCTTCACAAAATCTTGTGACTGGCTACAGTAGTTATATATTTTTAGGTATAAAAGTAATGAGAGAGGTGATATATAGTTCTTTAATCTCATAACTGCCGATCTCGCCGTATATTCTTATTGTCTTCCTCTGTATTTTGTCCTTTTTATAAACTCAATCATTTTATTATGCAATTATGTGTGTTATGAGTATAGAACTGTTCTTACAGAAGAAAGAATTACTACTAAATCCCATAATTTGAGTGAAACAGTATGGCAAACAGGATATTGAGTGATATTGAGCTTTAGATGTATCTGAACTAAAGCTCATTTTCCCTATTAAGCAAACAGATAAACTACAAGAAATGTATTATGCCTCTCCTACAGGCTTAAGTGTGCCAATGCTGATTATCTGGTATTACTGGTGGAGAGGAGTGTCTGAGGGAGGGAGGAGACTTCTTGGAGACTTCAACCCAGATGCACACTGTTCTCTGGCCCTCCCTCAAACACTCCCAAAATCTTAGGTTGGTAGTGTACAAGAGCTTTCCAGTTGACAGATGCTGCACCCAATATTTACTCATAATGTAATGACTTGTATACATTAGATGCTTAAACTATTGAAGCACTTTTAAACATTACTTGGTGCCATATTAACAAGGATAATTTTTTACTTTTAAAGATAACCCTCATGAAATTTAATGACTTGGTACCCTAGGCTGATCCCTACATGATTTATGATGTTCATTGTTTTTAGCAATCATCTTGTGGATGGAGTAAAGATCTCTTTGGTTTATCGTTGCATAAGGCATCATTGATATTGATTAATTTGGCTTCTTTACCAAATGCTATAGATAAAAGAGCAAACTATCTGCTATAAGTGGAGCATTTTGTACTAATAAGTGCATCTGTGTTGTACATCTCACAACTTTCAAGCAGTGATTAAATATCTGGGTGGTCAGTATAGGTTTCTCTTGGCATTATTTATAACCTGTGTGTGTGCTATTACTAAATGCATAAGGTCCTCTTGTTAGCCTGTGTGCCATTCATTAAATGGTATCATTGATCCATTTAAAATTCTTCCTGCTGTCCTTAGTAGGTGGCACATGCCTTTTTAATCTTTCATTTACTATAAATTAATTTCTCAAGCCTGTGTAGCCACTGAGTGCTCCTTGAGTTGAGAGCAACTTGTTCATGTAGTTTCGTTAGAACAGATGATTTGTTCTCATAATTATAATTGTTTCCTCTTGAGTTACCACATCAGTAACCAAAACACTGACTTGGACTCCTAAGATGGTAATTCATAGGAATGTACTAGTTTAATTTGTGTTGATGCATATATTATTAAGTGTCATTGTATCAGTGAAAATTTGTAAATTTGATGCAATATGATAATTTTCTTTTGACTTGGTTAATGAATAATTAAAAGGCATTATCAGAAAAATTGCACAACTCACTAAGTAGAGTACTGCCATTCAGTGGCTACACAGCTCTTGGTTTGGAAAGCAAAAAGATGCCAACAGGTATGGTAGTACAAAGACGCTTATAACCGAGCAACCCTTTATTTAGACGATGTTTAGCTCACAAGTGAGCTTTTAAATTATATTGACATGAAAAAGCTCACATATGAGCAAAATGTCCAAACATAGGCTTGCTCTTCTGTAAATGTCTGTACTAACATACATAGTTCCTGAAGTATTGATGGAGGCCAGTTCTCTAATTTAAGAATCAGTGTGAGGTGAATCCACAGAAGTATAAAGCCTGCATCTTGACCACACTGGTATTATTATTAATTTAAGGTTAAATTCAGGTGGCTGTTTGTATATGAAGGACCTTATCATTAATGTAAGTTGCATAATACTGTCATTTTCATGTTTTTATCTTATTAAAAACTTTATGCCCCTATAATGTAAAGCAGCTGTCCAAAATGCAGCATTGTTTGGTAGCTAATAATTTATCAGGTTCTAAAATCAATAAGTTTTATTTTCTGTTATTGTCAGTCATGACAAATATGTCTGACAATTAAGTACAACTCAAAAGTATTGTTATTAACTTGTTCTCTTGGGGTTCCTACTTTTACTGTTATCATTCTTTGTAACTAATATGGGCTAGATTTTTAAAACAATCACTTGAACATTAGTGGAAACGTGTAGTGTGTACTGATGTTGCAACAGATGATCATATTAAAAAATGCATTGCTCAAGTTCTTACTTTCCTACAATTAAATTAAAGTGGTGTTTTAAAAATCTCTTGCCTAAGCATCTTTAGCAGTACCACTCTAAGCTCTGCCTCCAACAGAACCAGATATGAAAGAATTGGGGCATGGTAGTGTTACTTGCCAATCCCCTATAGAATGCATTTATGAGCTGTAGGATGTGTAATTTAACTTAAACCTGTAAGTTGTCAAGAGCTAGAATTTGTTCATCCACTGTGGATGTGAATTTCTACTTGTGATGACGGGTTTTACAACAGTGGCAGTTAACACTCTCATGCTGTGATGACATCATGAGTGCAACTGATAACAATTATGAACACATATGAAGACAACGGAAAACATTGCCTGAGAGGGCTGCAAAATGTGGCTCAAGTAAATACCTGGTGGTGTGGTCAAGTGAATGGGAACTATGTACCCAGAATCAATGTGTACACTAATGCTGTAACTGTCAAGCATCAAGTTATTTAAAACTTTGATTGTCCATGTAGGTAGATTTTAGTAAATATTTTTTAAATAAACGTGATTGTCAAGGCTTTTTTAATTCCTGGGTTATTAAAGCATTGCTATTGTTTACCTTCAACTCTGTTAGAATAAGGAAACTTTTGTTGTAACATGCTATTTCTAATGTTCATTCAATTATATAATTTTTCACTTGGTCAGAGAGACAGCAGTGTATGCACATATCCTCTTGCATGTATCAAATGCTTATCTTGCAGTAAATTAAGTTTTACAGGCATTAGCTTATAACAAGCAGTATTGAATTCATATGAGCCTCAGTAGTGTAGTGAGTGGTCTATTAAAACAGCTCAGTTGTTTTAAAATTAAGCTGATTTAACAACTTCAAAGTATTCATATAACTGAAAGTTAGACTTTTATAAAAGCGTTAGACCCTTCACCAGTTTTGAACATTAGAAAGTAGGCATATTAAACTTTATTTATTTACAAGTTTTAACAAGTTTATACTTTGATTTTACTTAACCACACCATCAGCACATTGGCTTTGAAGTCAAAAATTGTGATATGACCTACTGTTTTGAGTCTTGCCAAGGGCTATCATAAGGTTCTCTGTCCCTTCTTATTTGGAAAGTGAATCTTATTGAAATACGGTGTAGAGCTGGGAATGACAGGTCAGGTCACAGAAGATAAGGGTACAGCTGTTTGTGATGCAGCTACGATGATGGTCCCGGCACTCTGAAAGTTACTTAGTGCTGAGGAAGTTTTGTAGCCATACCATGAACACTGTTGCATGAACTTTATTTTATGTATAATACTTTAGTCTTGTGGTTAGTGGTTCAAACTTAAGAAGTGTAATTTTTATTCCTAAGTAATTGTAGACCCTCTATATTTAGTGATTGTGCATTAATAACTACTGTATTTGCTTTCTGGTGACCTGTATGTCAATGTTTCATTGACACTTTTTTTTGGCTTGCATTTAGGATTACAATGTTTAGATGCTTTGAGTATTTTTTGACTTTGCTGTTGTCTTCATGTCTATTCATTTAGGAATATTTGAGGAGTCCTGGGGCATGATGGCGGCGGCACATTTGGTGTGGAGATATACTCTTAGTAACCATGTATACTCTATATTCACACATTGCTAACCATGTGTTCATTAACCTATTTGTTTTTTTATTGTAAACATTTTTGTGTAACTTCAGCTTGAGAAACCTATTAATAATGTGTCACGTCTGAAGAAGAGTTGCATGCTCATTTTATTTCCACATTTTTTTATATTGATTTGAATATATGTAAATGAAATAACTTTGTAACCATATAAATATGCATGTGAACAATCTTGCACTTTGTGCCTCCATAGAATTAGCCAAATAACCTCATGCTCTAATGTCATAAGGATGAGTTTGTTCTCAGAGCTGGTACCATTGTGACACATTCAGATGCTGTTCAAGGTAGGCTTTCCTTTCACTACAGAAGGATACAATAAACAGACTGTGTACTTCACATATATGTAGCTGAATTTTCCCCTTGACCTTTCTAATTAATGTTGAATAAGCTGCTTCAGAATATAATGTGAAGTTTTGTAGATCTGGATCTGATTCAAAGAAAATTGAAGATTAAGGGTTGATTTGAGTGTCCACAAATGCATTTTCCAAGAACTTTGTCCTACATCTTAGATCAGGATCACAGTTTAAGCTTGTGTGTGTTAGATAACAGTAAAAAAAAAACTACGCCCTTAGCTTTTCATGAACTTTTCATATTTATTTGAAAAAGGATAGTCTTTATATTTTAATCCTAAATACCTTTCATATAGATAGATGAAGTGTACGATGAACTGTTGATACATTAGCTACAAGTGGATTCTGGAATGAAGTAAAGCATGAATTTGGCATTGTGATCACTCACTTTATCTTGTTGGAGCCTCAATAACTCTTACATTGCCTTGTTGGAGCCTCAGTAACTCTCACATTGTCCTGTTGGAGCCTCAATAACTTTCACATTGTCTTGTTGGAGCCTTAATAACTCTCACATTGCCCTGTTGGAGCCTCATTAACTCTCACATTGCTTTGTTGGAGCTTCATTAAGATCCACAAGTTCTCTCTTTTGTACACTGGCTCGGTAGTAGCTCGCACATCTTGTAGGTGTACAGTGCAGATTCATATCCCACGTTGACCCTCCTTGGCAATTTATAATTTCATGTAGTGTAAAACTTCAGTTGCATGCATATATGTATGCGGTGGGAGACGGCCAGCATGTTGCAAATATATATACTATACATAAATGCACGCACTCACACAGGTATTTACAATATTTTATTTAAGATTTATCATAAAGCATTTATTAATTACAATATACTGTAGTTTATTATGCAAGGATCTGACAAGTATGTATTTTGTTGAACACTCATTATATTTTATGTTGTGGTGTATAAAAATACACAATTTGCATTCTAGTAATGGCTGTATTAACTGGTGGTTAACTAAGAAAATTGCATAATTATTTGCAAGTCTTAAGGTCCGATTTGCCAGTTTGATTGAGTATTTAGGACCATGCATTTCTTTTAGTAAAGGATCTTGGAATATGCAGATTTTTGCAGTTTTCCATTAGCGTATACAGAACAATTTATATGTTGCAAACATTTGAGTGAATGCCGGTACCAGTATCCAATTAGCTATTTTGTGTGTGTTGTGGAATTGTGGAAGATTGTATGTTTAGTGCTATGGATATACTGCACACCACCACCATCACCTTCACCATTGTTGCCCCAGCATTGCCACCCTAGATGACCTTGACAGAGCCGCCTCAATGTGGTGTGGAATGTATCTTAAAATTGTTACTGCCTCCTTCCCTATTCATTAATTGCATACATTTAACTGTGCTATTGTACCATTATGTCTTCACTGTTATTTATTGTTTAATTGATTCTGATGCCATTTATTATCCTGTTATAGTGAAGTTAAAAAGAAAATGTGGTGTTATATTAATAAGTGATGGGTATTATCAATACTACATTTTTTATTACAAAAATAAATATAGGTATATACATTTAAGAAACTATATAATGAGGTACAAGTAAAATAAATGCATTTTTATATATATTTTTATTTAATTTTTTTTTATAGTACCTTTTCCCTTGGAAAATTAAGAATTATACTTTATTTTCATATTCATGACAATTTATGAATGAGTGTACTGTATAATGTTGTATTCAATCTTAAAATAATATTACAAATTAATTTAAGAGTCAATGATAATATAAGATCTGTGAAAGAACCATTTATGTTATGTTACATGCTGGACTTCCATATCCCAGCCTCGGCTCTGTTATGGTCAAACTACAATAAAAGGTTATCTTACATGTCTGGTTTTCTTACACTTGCTCAGAAAAACATGACTAAAATAAATGACAGTCAGTGGCTAAGAGTGGAAAATTTATTCACCTTCAAGGAGGAGAGGGTCTAATGGCATGGCAAAGGGGTTCTTGATCTGAGGAATTAGACCTCTTGTCTCCTTCCTTGGATTGAATCTAATAACCAGCAGCCCCTCCTCCTCTCCGTATGTGGGGATATTTACTTCCTTACTCCATGGGGAAATAGAGACGAATCTTCCTCCATAAGCAGTGTCATAAGAGGCAACTAAAATGCTGGGAGCAAGGGGCTAGTAACTTCCATTTCCCGTATAAATTACTAAATGAAAAAAGAAGAAAAATGTTTCTTCTTTTTTGGGTAACCCTCTCTTGGTGTGAGAGCAGTTGTGTTAAAAAAAAAAAATTACCCTTTGTGAATTTCGGCTCCTAGGTAGAGGGAAAAGGGATTGTTATCCATCCCATTGGTTTAGTGCTTCTATTTGATTATAATAACAATATACATCCCATTCTGTTGAGAGCCTCTGTGGTGGTTTTGTTTGCATTTTGGTTCTGGGAGGTGGCAGCCAAAGGAGTGCAACTCTGCATTTCCAGTTGCCCACTGATTTTGTTGGGTGAGTCTGGCTTTGTTGATTTTGGAGGTGTCATCCTGGTGTTCTTGGGTTCCCGGTATATCAGATATGGATCTCAAGGGGAAGGGGTTATAGGGTTTCTTGTTTTTCTCTGAACTTTCCTTCTAGGTCCTTTAGCCCTGTGGTACCCTTACCTGACTGTTATGGCTTCAAACTTTCAAACCCACCATTGCTTTTGGGCAACACCTCGTTGCCTGATTCCAGTACTGGTATTCCGGATGAAGCAGCTGTATAACCCCTGTGGTTTACCTGGAGAGAGTTCCAGGGGTCAACGCCCCTGCGGCCCGGTCTGTGACCAGGCCTCATGTTAGATCAGAGCCTGATCAACCAGGCTGTTACTGCTGGCCGCACGCAGTCCAACGTACGAACCACAGCCTGGCTGGTCAGGCACCGACTTTAGGTGCCTGTCCAGTGCCTGCTTGAAGACAGCCAGGGGTCTATTGGTAATCCCCCTTACGTATGCTGGGAGGCAGTTGAACAGTCTTGGGCCCCTGATACTTATTGTGTTGTCTCTCAACATGCTAGTGGCACCCCTGCTTTTCATTGGGGGATGTTACATCGTCTGCCGAGTCTTTTGCTTTCGTAGGGAATGATTTTCATGTGCAAGTTTGTTACTAATCCCTCTAGGATTTTCCAAGGGTATGTAATAATGTATCTCTCCTGCCTGCATTCTACGGAGTACAGGTTTAGGAACTTCAAGCGTTCCCTGTAATTGAAGTGTTTTATCGCAGTTATGCGTGCCGTGAAGGTTCTTTGCACATTTTCTAGGTCAGCAATTTCACCTGCCTTGAAAGGTGCTGTTAGCGTGCAGCAATATTCCAGCCTAGATAGAACAAACGATCTGAATAATAATAATAATAATATCTTTATTTACTACAAGTACATGTACATGGTATACAGGCTTAGCTGACATCAGTGACATGCTACTATATAGAAAGTCCCTTGTTATGCTGAGCATTTCGGGCAGATTAGGTCAGTGTCCCAGGATGCGACCCACACCAGTCGACTAACACCCAGGTACCCATTTTACTGATGGGGAACATAGACAACAGGTGTAAAGAAACACGCCCAATGTTTCTGCCCTGGCTGGGAATCGAACCCAGGCCCTCGCCGTGTGAAGCGAGAGCTTTAGCCACCAGACCACCAGAGCCCCCTATGAAGAGTGTCATCATGGGCTTAGCGTCCCTGGTTTTGAAGGTTCTCATTATCCATCCTGTCATTTTTCTAGCAGATGCGATTGTTACAATGTTATGGTCCTTGAAGGTGAGATCCTCTGACATGATCACTCCCAGGTCTTTGACATTAGTTTTTCGCTCTATTGTGTGGTTGGAATTTGTCTTATCCTCCGATGAAATTTTAATTTCCTCACGCTTTCCATATCAGAGTAATTGAAATTTCTCATCATTGAACTTCATATTGTTTTCTGCAGCCCATTTAAAGATTTGGTTGATGTCTGCTTGGAGTCTTGCAGTGTCTTCAATGGTGGACACTGACATGCAGATTCGGGTGTCATCTGCAAAGGAAGACACGGCACTGTGGCTTATATCCCTGTCTATGTCCGATATGAGGATGAGGAACAAGATGGGAGTGAGTACTGTGCCTTGTGGAACAGAGCTTTTCACCGTAGCCGCCTCGACTACTACTCTTTGTATTCTATTTCTTAGGAAATTATAGATCCATCTACCATCTTTTCCAGTTATTCATTTATCACGCATTTTGTACGCTATTACACCATGGTCACACTTGTCAAAGACTTTTGCAAAGTCTGTGTATATTACATCTGCATTCTGTTTGTCTTCTAGAGCATCCAGGACCTTGTCGTACTGGTCCAGTAGTTGGGACAGACAGGAGCGACCCGCTCTAAACCCATGCTGCCCTGGGTTGTGTAACTGATGGGTATCTAGATTGGTGGCGATCTTGCTTCTTAGAACCCTTTCAAAGATTTTATGTATGGGACGTTAGCGCTATTGGTCTGTAGTTCTTTGCTACTGCTTTACTGCGACCTTTGTGAAGTGGGGCTATGTCTGTTGTTTTTAGTAACTGCGGGACGACCCCAGTGTTCATGCTCCCTCTCCATAGGATGTTAAAAGCACGTGGTGAGGGCTTCTTGCAGTTCTTGATGAACATGGAGTTCAGAGCGGCTACAAGAGGCCAATATATCTGAAATACGTAGGGAGACACTGGTCAGAGAAATAGCAAACATGGAGCTAAAACTAAAGGAATCTTACAGGAATCAAGAAATGCGGGAAGAACTAAAAGCCATAAATGAAATTGAAAGAAACCCAAAGTATTTCTTTTCTTATGCCAAATCAAAGTCGAGAACAACATCCAGTATTGGGCCCCTACTTAAACGGGATGGGTCCTACGCAGATGAGAGCAAGGAAATGAGTGAGCTACTAAAGTCCCAGTATGACTCGGTTTTTAGTGAGCCGCTAACCAGACGGAGAGTCGAAGACCTAAATGATTTTTTATGAGAGTGCCACAGAACTTGGTAGACGCAAACCTAGCTGACATTATCCTGATGCCAAATGACTTCGAAAAGGCGATAAATGACATGCCCATGCACTCCGTCCCAGGCTCCGACTCATAGAACTCTGTGTTCATCAAGAACTGCAAGAAGCCCCTATCACGTGCTTTTAACATCCTATGGAGAGAGAGCATGGAGACTGGGGTTGTTCCGCAGTTACTAAAAACAACAGACATAGCCCCACTCCACAAAGGGAGCAGTAAAGCAATAGCAAAGAACTACAGACCAATAGCACTAACGTCCTATATCATAAAAATCTTTGAAAGGGTTCTAAGAAGCAAGATCGCCACTCATCTAGTTACCCATCAATTACACAACCCAGGGCAGCATGGGTTTAGAGCAGGTCGCTCCTGTCTGTCCCAAGTACTGGACCACTACGACAAGGTCCTGGATGCTCTAGAAGACAAACAGAATGTAGATGTTATATACACAGACTTTGCAAAAGCCTTTGGTAAGTGTGACGATGGTGTAATAGCACACAAAATGCGTGATAATGGAATAACTGGAAAAGTTGGTCGATGGATCTATAATTTCCTAATAAATAGAACACAAAGAGTAGTAGCCAACAGAGTAAAGTCTGAGGCGGCTACGGTGAAAAGCTCTGATCCACAAGGCACAGTACTCGCTCCCATCTTGTTCCTCATCCTCATATCAGACATAGACAGGGATATAAGCCACAGTGCCGTGTCTTCCTTTGCAGATGACACCCGAATCTGCATGACAGTGTCCACCATTGAAGACACTGCAAGACTCCAAGCAGACATCAACCAAATCTTTAAATGGGCTTCAGAAAACAATATGAAGTTCAATGATGAGAAATTTCAGTTACTCCGATATGGAAAACGTGAGGAAATTAAAATTTCATCGGAGTATAAAACAAATTCCAACCACACAATAGAGCGAAAAACTAATGCCAAAGACCTGGGAGTGATCATGTCAGAGGATCTCGTCTTCAAGGACCATAACACTGCAGCAATCTCATATGCTAGAAAAATGAGAGAATGGATAATGAGAACCTTCAAAACCAGGGATGCCAAGCCCATGATGACACTTTTCAGGCCGCTTGTTCTATCAAGACTGGAATATTGCTGCACATTAACTGCACCTTTCAAGGCAGGTGAAATTGCTGACCTAGAAAATATGCAGAGAACCTTCACAGCACGCATAACTGCGATAAACCACCTCAGTTACTGGGAACGCTTGAAGTCCCTAAACCTGTACTCCCTACAACACAGGCGGGAGAGATATTATTATAGAATCACACTAAATCTTATGATTCCAAACATTGATCCTGAAATCAACCTTCTATTAAATGACTTACATGAACCTAACAACAACTGTCATTACTACACAGCAGAACAGGCTAAAACACTACTCAAATCCAACAATAACATAGCTATCTTTAATTACAATGTCAGATCTTTAAGCAAACATTTTGATGACCTCACTGCATTATTAAACTCACTTCAGGCCAGTATGTCCATCATTGCTCTCACTGAAACATGGTTAAAGCCTCATAATACAGATATCTATGCCATTCCTGGTTACACAGCCATACACAATTGTCGGCCAGACCAACAAGGAGGTGGCACTGCTATGTTCTACTCAGACCAGCTTGAATGTATTAACAATACTTGCACAAGAGATGAACATGGAGAATATATAATAGCTAAATTTAAATCCAAATATCTACAAAAACCTCTCACAGTTATAAACATCTATAGATTACCACAGTCAAACATTCAGCAATTTAGTGAAAAATTTGGAAGTATGATTACTGATGCACACATGAACAAAGACCACTTAATCCTCACAGGCGACTTCAATATAAACCTCCTACAAGATCAGGACCCACTAGTAACTGAATTCACAAACACTATGAGCAACTGCTTGCTGCTCCCGACAATAACAAAACCTACGAGAATTTCTGAGACCTGTGCCTCTCTATTAGACCATATCTGGACTAACACCATATCCCCATTAAAATCAAGCATAATCACAGACAATACCACTGACTACTACCCAACCTTTCTCATAACAAATCTCGGAAAATTACCACTAGAGACTACTAAAGTTACCTTCAGACTACATAATGAGACAGCTATAAATAGCTTTATAACAGCTATGACAAACATTGACTGGCAAACAGAAATAGACAACTTCCCAGATACTGACTTATGTATTAATAATTTTCTTAAAAAGACCCAATACCTCTATAATAAGCATTGCCCTAAAAAAACTAAACAAATCACAACTAAAAGATTAAATAGTCCCTGGCTAACCCCCAGCATACTCAAGTCCATTAATATAAAGCACCTATATGAAAAACAGTACAGAATGGGTCAAATAACAAGAGAACAAACAAAACGCTACTCATCAAACCTAACAAGTCTGATAAGAAGGTAAAAAAAACTGTACTATGAGAACAGATTACATAACTTAAAAGGTGATATAAAAAAGACCTGGAAAACCCTATCTGAAATTCTAGGAACAAAAAAGATATCCACAAACAGAACAATCAAGCTAACAAAACCAGATGAACCCCAACTCCCACCTATTGAAACAGCAAACAAACTCAATGATTTCTTCTCCACCATAGGTAAAAAGCTGGCAAGCAAAATCCCAAGTTCAAATACTCCACCTAACGACTATCTCACTGGCACCTATCCGATCACACTATTCCTAGCCCCAACCAACCCAATAGAAGTTTCACTTATAATCAACACATTAAAAAACAAAGCAGGTGACCTAAATAACTTACCACCTTACATATACAAAAAAGCCTCTCAAGTTCTCTCACCAATTATTGCAACACTTTTTAACAAATCCATTGAATCCTCTACCTTCCCATCAATACTCAAAATAGTGAGGGTCACCCCAATACATAAGGGAGGAGATCAAGCAGACCTGAATAACTACAGGCCGATATCTAACTTACCCCTTCTCTCCAAAATCTTTGAAAAATTAATTCATAGACAAATATATTCCTACCTCACCTCCAACAACGTACTCAACCACTGTCAATTTGGATTCAGGCCTAATAAAAATACAAATGATGCCATTATACACATGTTAGAAATAATTTACACCGCCCTTGAGAAAAAAGAAATCCCAGTGGGAATCTTCATTGATTTACGTAAAGCTTTTGATACAGTTGACCATGATCTGTTACACTTAAAATTATCGCACTATGGTATAAGAGGACACTCCCTAAACTACCTAAAATCATACCTTAGCAACAGAAACCAATATGTGTACACAAATGGAGCTAGCTCCACCGCGCAAACTATTACCGTAGGTGTTCCACAGGGAAGTGTTCTTGGCCCACTACTCTTTCTCATTTACATTAACGACCTACCAAATGCATCTCAACTACTCAAACCCATACTTTTTGCAGATGACACTACATACGTTATCTCTCACCCAAGCCCAGACACACTAGCCAACACTGCAAATACTGAATTGCAGAAAATATCTACCTGGATGATGACCAACAAACTTACTCTCAATATTGATAAAACCTATTTTATCCAGTTTGGGAACAGAGCTACAAACGCACCACTTAACATAATGATCCCCTATCGCAAAACTCACAGAGGGAAAATTCTTAGGAATCCATCTTGACAGTGGCCTCAAATTTCAGACACATACAACAAATCTCCAAGAAAGTCTCAAAGACCGTGGGAATACTATCCAAGATACGGTACTATGTTCCACAACCAGCTCTCCTTACCCTATATCACTCACTCATTTACCCCTACCTCACCTATGGAATCTGCGCATGGGGTTCTACATCAATAACTCATCTCAGACCACTAATAACACAACAAAAGGCAGCAGTTAGAATGATAACAAATTCTCACTCCAGGCAACATACTCCACCAATATTCAAAAACCTAAACTTACTCACCATACAAGACATCCATACTTTTACTGTGCCTATTACATACATAGAACACTCTATGCAAATATTAACCCACCACTCAAACTTCTCCTTACTAATTTTAACAGGACACATGACCATAACACTAGACACAGATCACTCCTCGATGTTCCCCGTGTCCACCTAACACTATGTAAAAACTCAATGCACATTAAAGGCACGAAAATTTGGAATTCATTACCTGTCATTGCCAAAGAAACCCTACCTGTACCCCAATTCAAAACGATGCTAAAAACCACCTTCTCACCCAAAGCTAATTGCTCCATATCAACCATTCCCAGCAAAGTAGAATAATCACTTAACGTAAAACCTGACTAATCAATTCAATGTAATGTGTGAATGAACGAATGAATGAATGTAAAACCTGTTATGAATAATACATACTTAGCTAATTATTCCCACAACACTTACATTATAATGACCACGTAAACTAAATGCAATGCAATTAATTGTTTTAAATTGTTATCTCACTCAATTAGTTGCATTGCTGCAATAAATTGCTACAATTAATTGATATGTTCAACTTATATTCAAACTTTATAACTTAGATATGCAACTTTACTTATTTTATAAATTATCAACCATAACTTTTTATTATTTTATTATTATTATTGCTTTAATTTGTTTAATCTGATTTAATTAATTTTATAATGAAGACAAAAGTACAAAACTATGTTCAAATTTCATAGCTTAAATACTCACCTTTACTCATTGTATACTATCTACAAAAATTCTTACAATTTGTGATCAGGCATATGGTCACTGTCGTGAACACTATGTGCTTAATTGTGCACTTATTGAGGAATATAGAGATAGACAATATAATAACCTATGTGACATGTCAAGATATCTTATTCATGAAATAAGATACCTGCTTGTAACAGATAATTGAAATGTAGATATGAACCCAAATGTACAATTGTTAACCCCTTTGGGGCCTAGTGCCTAGGCCTTTTGTGTATCCATATGCTCTTGCGCTACCGTCCACAGGATGGATATGGGGTGCACAATAAACTAGCCACTTCGGTGGCAAAATCTAATCTTACAATTTAGTTTTAAGTTAATTTTAAGTCTGCCCAAAATGCCCTGCATACTAGGGGCTTTTGGCATGTACACCTCATGTAATCTCAATAACCAAATGTAATTCTTTGTATCATGTCCAAATAAAAATATTATATACACTTGGAAAATCCTAGAGGGATTAGTACCAAACTTGCTCACGAGAGTCACTCCATACGAAAGCAAAAGACTCGGCAGACGATGAAACATCCCCCCTAAGAAAAGCAGGGGTGCCACTAGCACGTTGAAAGACAACACAGTAAGTGTCAGGGGCCCAAGACTGTTCAACTGCCTCCCAGCATACATAAGGGGGATTACCAATAGACCCCTGGCTGTCTTCAAGCAGGCACTGGACAGGCACCTAAAGTCGGTACCTGACCAGCCAGGCTGTGGTTCGTACGTTGGACTGCGTGCGGCCAGCAGTAACAGCCTGGTTGATCAGGCTCTGATCCACTATAAGTCCTGGTCACAGACCGGGCCGCGGAGGCGTTGACCCCTGGAACTCTCTCCAGGTAAACCCCCAGGTATCACTAGAGGTCTTAGTGAAAGGGTGTCTATTTCTGTTTATTGGTTGCCTTTTGAATATTCTGTGTAATGGTAAGATGAGTGACGGTTATTTGAAAACCATAGGGACTTGTATGGATCGAGGGAAGAATAAATTTAAGATAACTGACTGGATAAGTTTAAATTATGGATTTTCAGAAAGTAAGTTGTTTGATATCTTTATTATGCACCCCATACCCATCCTGTGGGCGGTAGTCAAAAGGTACATAATGGGTCCAGGGACTGGACCTCAAAGTTTGATAGCTGAGCAAGTTACAAAGGTAATGAACTCAGATGGTCACAATCATGACAAGTTACAAAGGTATTTGCAGATTACAGAGGTATATATAGGGTCCAGAGACTGGGCCCCAAAGTTTTGATAGCTGAACAAGGTACAATGGTAATGAATTCACTAGTTACAAGGTAATGAATCATGTAAGTAAATTTACTTACGTCTGTACATGGTTGCACTCATGAACAAATTATAAAGCAATGAGCAATCTATTAGTCTACACCCAGCCACAACTGTAATGAGTTATTGGTGCAAATTTTAATTGTTGGGTCTCACACACACACACATATACATATACACATACACACGCATACATGTATATACATACACACATACACATACACACATGTACATACACACATGTACATACACACACACACACACACACACGTGTCAATGCTTTATTTACAGGGAGCAAAGTCAGGGTATTTTTCCAGAATGGTCTGTAATATACCACTGTGGATAAAATACTTTGACATATCTTGAACATTTCTGAATGAGTAGTCTCTGAATTCATTAATTTTATCGCACTCCAGTACATAATGACGCAGGGTGTGACAATAATCCAACTGGCAAAGTTTACATCTTGTTTGGTCTACATCTGGTGGTGGTGATTTAACCTGCCAAAGATACTTGTAACCCAGCCGGAGGCGGGCGGTAGTGACTTCAGAAAGTAACAAGGAAGTTAGTTTGATATCTTTATTATGCACCCCATACCCATCCTGTGGGCGGTAGTCAAAAGATTACAGAGGTACATAATGGGTCCAGGGACTGGACCTCAAAGTTTGATAGCTGAGCAAGTTACAAAGGTAATGAACTCAGAACAAGGAAGTTGTTGAAAATGGATGTAATTTTGGGACTCCTCGGAAGAGTGTGAAAATGGTTAATTCCAGTGAATCTGCCATTGGTAACCAAAATTCAGAGAATTCCAATGCAGATATTTTGACTGTTGAATTTGGCTTGAAGTTTGTGGAAGGTTGGAACAAGAAAAAATATTTAGAAATACCATTAAACAAAAAAAGCAAGACTGAGATGATATTCATGTAATTTTTTTTTTCTGAGCCTGAAACAGACAATGTACGTAGTCAGTAGTTTATCTTATACTGCTTTCTACGTCTATTTTTTCTGTTATGTGGAAAAGGGAGAAGCGGTAATGACAGTTGTATTCCCTAGTATGGTCTAGGTGTTGGACTGTATAGTTCAGGCTGTTACACTTTTCTCTACTTCTGCTTTGAACTATTTTGTGTGTAGTCCTTATACTGTGTTTTCTCTCTTTTTTCCTAGTAGGTGTTGAGCTGTATAGTTCAGGCAGTTTCTCCTCCTTTTTCTTGTTTTGTTTTTATGTAGGACTGTTGATGAATTCTGTTTTCCAAAATTTCATTCATTTCTTTTTCATGGTAAGTGTACGAACCCCCTGTGGGTAATGGTCCAGTTCTAAAGGTAGTTCTTAACTTGGATTTTTCATGTCTAGAAATATTTGGGGTTTCTTGCAATATATTTTTAATCCCCCTGAAAAAAAGGGAGCCTAAATGATGATGACTGAAAATGAATGATGATGAATGAAGGAAATGGTAGAGTTTATCAGGTTTATGTGGCTCTGATGGTCTGGTGGCTAAAGCTCTCGCTTCACACAGCGAGGGCCTGGGTTCGATTCCCAGCCAGGGCAGAAACATTGGGCGTGTTTCTTTACACCTGTTGTCTATGTTCCCCATCAGTAAAATGGGTACCTGGGTGTTAGTCGACTGGTGTGAGTTGAATCCTAGGACACTGACCTAATCTGCTCGAAATGCTCAGCATAACAAGGGACTTTCTATATAGTAGTATGTCACTGATGTCAGCTAGGCCTGTATACCATGTACATGGTACATGGAACATGGAACATTCCATGTACATGGAATATTGCTGCACACTAACTGCACCTTTCAAGGCGGGTGAAATTGCTGACCTTGAAAATGTGCAGAGAACCTTCACCGCACGCATAAGTGCGATAAACCACCTCAACTACTGGGAACGCTTGAAGTTCCTAAACCTGTACTCTCTAGAATGCAGGCGGGAGAGATACATTATTATATACACATGGAAAATTCTCGAGGGATTAGTACCAAACTTGAACACACAAAAATCACTCCCTACGAAAGCAAAAGACTCGGCAGGCGATGTAACATCCCCCCAATGAAGAGCAGGGGTGCCACTAGCACGTTGAGGGACAACACAATAAGTGTCAGGGGCCCAAGATTGTTCAACTGCCTCCCAGCATACATCAGGGGGATTACCAACAAACCCCTGGTTGTCTTCAAGCAGGCACTGGACAGGTACCTAATGTCGGTACCTGACCAGCCAGGCTGTGGTTTGTACGTTGGACTGCGTGCGGCCAGCAGTAACAGCCTGGTTGATCAGGCTCTGGTCCAACAGGAGGCCTGGTCACAGACCGGGCCGCGGGGGCGTTGACCCCTGGAATTCTCTCCAGGTAGACTCCAGGTAGACATGTACTTGTAGTAAATAAAGATATTATTATTATTATTATTATAAGTTGTTTCTCTGCTACCTGAAGGCCTCCACCTCAGTACTTCGTTGCTTGAGTTCTCTATAGGGCAAAAGGAGGAGTTGTGGATGGAACACTTTCCAATGATAGACGTTACTGGAGTGG
>WNWK01027516.1:0-26227 GCA_009830355.1 Cherax destructor | reverse complement strand
TTCTGATCCGTACACCCAAGACCAGTGTAGTGGTTACTCTTCTGATCCCTACACCAAGACCAGTGTAGTGGTTACTCTTCTGATCCCTACACCCAAGACCAGTGTAGTGGTTACTCTTCTGATCCCTACACCCAAGACCAGTGTAGTGGTTACTCTTCTGATCTCTACACCCAAGACCATAGTAGTGGTTACTCTTCTGATCTCTACACCCAAGACCAGTGTAGTGGTTACTCTTCTGATCTCTACACCCAAGACCAGTGTAGTGGTTACTCTTCTGATCCCTACACCCAAGACCAGTGTAGTGGTTACTCTTCTGATCCCTACATCCAAGACCAGTGTAGTGGTTACTCTTCTGATCCTACACCCAAGACCAGTGTAGTGGTTACTCTTCTGATCCCTACACCCAAGACCAGTGTAGTAGTTACTCTTCTGATCCCTACACCCAAGACCAGTGTAGTGGTTACTCTTCTGATCCCTACACCCACGACCAGTGTAGTAGTTACTCTTCTGATCCCTACACCCAAAAAAATATTCCTCACAATTCCCTCTCTCTACTTTACCATTCAATAGCTTACTATAATTCTCTGTAAAACTAAATGCAACTATTAAATATATGTGAACATGTTTTCCTATAATGATTATCCCATTAATTTTCGTATTAATGGAAAAATGTCTACATTTATCTTGCTTTATTAAGACTGGTCGACATAAACAGTATAGATGTCAATTTCTTAGCAGTTTTTATCACATTTGAATAATGTTCCATCGATCATTATTATTTTTTTTAAAACTCATCATTACAGGTATATAATAAATATATAAAATATATTTTCTACAGGTGCAACACAACATACCAGCATCTCTACTACTCACACTACCATACAACAGCAGGGGGGAAACTACCCATCCTCGAAGACTACCCCACCCTCCACCTACCTTGTATTGAATCTGCATTGTTTATAACACATTATTACAATATTAATAGTACAATGAGTAAACTATGGATATATTTGTACAATTCAAGAATTACAGGAAAGTAGCAGATTGCTACTCTCTCAGCCCACCCGTGCCCCTCCTTTTTCTCTCACAGCAAAACAATAATTCCTCAATAGGTAAGCGGATACACTTTTCGCCAGTTATAATATAATAAATATGATACTCTGCTTCAGCACTAGGCTGAATAACATGGAACTCTCATGCTTATTACAGCTGTGGGTGGCGAGTAACCGCCCCGTACCCACTACCTCACCTTTCAATCCACTCTCAAGAAAATATATACCAATTAAATACACTATACATTCATTGGCATGTACGTATAATTATACAATGAGAGAATACTTGTGAACAAAATAGAATATAAGTATAACCGTAAAATGGAAGGTTACAAGTACGGTAAAAGACACAGCTTCGTCTTAATGTAATCAACAATCGCACACTACAGGAAATATAAAATCAGTCAAGAGTACTCAATCGACCCCCTTGATATACCTTTTCCCCTTCACTCGACGAGTCGTAATAATGACCGGACTGTGAATTCCTGATATTCAACTGGAAACTCGACTGCCCACTACGGGCCAGACAAGAGTTTGTTGTGACATTTGGTGCGATTCGCAGCAAGCACCTGTATACAATCATTGGCAGACCTCTCGCGACACACCCACAAGGTATATACATAATCAGTAACTATATATCCAATCGTTCTTTGAACGATAGATGAAACTCCACCTATGTCTAGACTTAGTGCTCGAAGACTTTGAATACCGCGTCCCCCGACGACACGTATTACTTTACCCAGCAACTCTCGTCTAGACCCTAAGCTTTCACAAAAATATAGACTATGATAAGAATCCGCGATCGCTCCGCAAGCAGGACACATTTCCCCTTCTATGAGGCGTCGATTATATAATACCACTTTTGACGGTAGGATGTTATGTAAGAACTTATAATATACTTCGCGCACCTTCGGATGAATATGTAATTCAGCGAAACGTCTCAAATACCTGGCCACTCGTACACAGGAAAAAGGCAATGCACTGGCGGAACAACAGGCCATACCACACCCTGTATAAGAACTCGTATGGACATATTTCCCGGTTGTCGCGCATAAACAAGGCAGCGGAGAAGGTCTATCCCAATGCGGCATTCGTCTCCGCTGTGCCACTTACAAACATATTCATGCAATGCTGGAAGGGACATCGTACCATGCGAAATCGCTGTCAAATAAACACCTTTCACAAACATTCCTATGGCATGTATTCGTAAATCAATCAAACCGAGACCTCCACATTTTACCGGTAAACACACTATGTCTCGCCGCAACCAATTACAACCACTACCCCACACAACCACTACCCCACACAACCACTACCCCACACAACCACTACCCCACACAACCACTACCCCAAACAACCACTACCCCACACAACCACTACCCCACACAACCACTACCCCACACAACCACTACCCCACACAACCACTACCCCACACAACCACTACCCCACACAACCACTACCCCAAACAACCACTACCCCACACAACCACTACCCCACACAACCACTACCCCAACAACCACTACCCCACACAACCACTACCCCAACACAACCACTACCCCACACAACCACTACCCCACACAACCACTACCCCACACAACCACTACCCCACACAACCACTACCCCACACAACCACTACCCCAAACAACCACTACCCCACACAACCACTACCCCACACAACCACTACCCCACACAACCACTACCCCACACAACCACTACCCCACACAACCACTACCCACACAACCACTCCCCACACAACCACTACCCCACAACAACCACTACCCCACACAACCACTACCCCAAACAACCACTACCCCACACAACCACTACCACCCACACACACCACTACCCCACACAACCACTACCCCACACAACCACTACCCACCCTACCACAACCACTACCCCACACAACCACTACCCCACACAAATTGATAAACGCCGCGTGCTAACAACCTCTGCACATCAACACGCGCTATAGGAAAGTGCCGCGCAACGTGCCACACTTTGGCGTAGAGCAGTGCATTCGTAACCACCACTCGCTGGTGTAACGTCAAACCATTCGCTCTCAGAGTGGACATACGGAAAATGACTTTATCAACGACAGTAGAAGAGTTTCGCGTTTGTGTCTCAACGAGACTATTCGTATATTCGATGCCACAGATCTTCAAATGGGATACTCTGGGCCACACCTGCTGCCGGTTCTCGTGTACGGTCGCTGGTTGACCTAGTAGCAAAACACCTGTTTTTTTTTAGGATTACTCCGCATGCCAGACGCTGGTCCAAACGCCCTAACTGTTTCCTGAACGGCACCCATTTCATCTAATCCGTTTAGAACTACTGTCGTATCGCCCACGTATCCAATTATACACACCATCTGTTTATTACGTAACCCAACACACGGTACTTCATTTAAAATAACAACGGCCCTATAAAAAGGATTTTGAAGAAGTCCAAAGAACAATTGTGACATCGGACAACCCTGACGGATGCCACGGTTAACGGTAATTTTATTACCAAGACGACCATTAATCTGAACCTGCATACACGCTCCATCGTACAATGAACGCGCCCAATCAATTATTTCTCGTCCAAAACCCTGCCATTTCATGAAAGTCCAAAGGGTTTCACGTTCTACTGTATGGAACGCTGCCTGCCAATCAATCGCGACAAGCGCTCCATTCTGATCACTTTCCTTACATTCACGGATAAGGCTCGTGAGGATACTGTGTCCGTAATGCATCGATCGTCCAGGAAGCCCACGTTGTCCTTCGTGTATTACTTTATCGATGACTACCTTAATACGATTCCCTAAAATTTTAGCGAAGATTTTATAATCGCAACACAATAAAGAAATCATCCTATAATCCGTTATAAAAGAACACGCATCATTTTTCGGGACTAACACAACTACTCCTGTTTTCTGAAGTGCCCCTAACCTTCTACATACCTTCATTTCGTTAAACAGTGTTACAAGAAAATCTCGAAGAACGTTCCAATACTCTAAATAAAATTCACTGGGGATACCATCAATCCCAGGGGATTTACCTACGTTCATACTTTGTATGACCGTCCAAACTTCATCAGCCGTAATCATCCCACCTAGTGTTACCCTGTCATCTTCGGTTATATTACAAAGTATGTGATTACCGAACGACTTGCCAGCTAACTCCTTGACTCATAGTATGTTTACGGAAATATTCGTCGACATAAAACCCTATACTCTCAGTACTTGTTAATTTATTATCCGGACGATACCCTGCCACGCCTTGCGATGTCTGCATGCTCATAATGGATGTCGCCCGCCGACGGCGACTCTGAGCCCGCAAAACATAAGCTGATGGCCGATGTCCCCATAGCACTGCTTCAACCCCGCTAGTGATTCTAGCTCCATTAAACCGTTCATTGTGTAATGTACACAACGTAGTCCTGAGCGCTTCAATCTCCGCTACCGGGTAAGACGCTCTGGGGAGATAGCATGCATCAAGCTGTCCTTGAATATATGCCATGTACCCAGTACGCATTTGATAATCAACTTTACTATGACCAACAAAAAAATCGCGGACTATACTCTTCCCTACAGTATCCCACCAGTCAATTACATCACGGCTATCGTTACGACTCTGCATTGCATTTTCCCACACTTGCGTAAAGAGTGACCGCACCTCCGCTTTCTTTAATAGTGACACATTCAGAGTTAGTTAAGCATGCAGAGTTAGTTAAGCATCTTTAATTTCAATTAAGCTCCCTTGTGTCATACACTTTCTTTTGTTTTCGTTACTTTAATTGTCTTCATGTAAATTCTCTGAAATCATGTCTCAGCTACCTTTGAGCACTCCCTTAGTGAACAGCATCAGCCAAGCCAATGTCGTATCAGCGCAAAGTCCTAATAGTCCCTTACCTACTGAAAGACAATGTCTAGCTCTTAGGCAATATGTTTGTTCTCACAGCTTGTATCCGAAATTTGTCAGTGCTGCGGAATGTGAAGTTCAGATTCAGTCCTTATAGATATCTATATTCCATATTAATGTAACCGAGCGGTCAGGCACTGGTAAAATTGTCACTCCTGTCTGGAATCCAGTTCCTACAATATCTTGCACGCAGGATAGTGTACAGTTACCTCGGGTTTCTAAGGAACTTCAGACAACCTTGAGTGCTGAGCCTATCCCTGCAATTACTACTATTTCAAGTGGAAGTTCCTCCACAGGGGACGCCTTGTCGGAAAACAACTACTAGAAACTAGTAATGCCATCTCTTGTTGATGTCATGGGCCATCTGCAGAAAGACGTTTCTGTCATGGCTTGTGCGCTCATTAGAGTACCAGTTGTTGTCCCTTGTGTTCCAGATGGTTATAACGTTCTAGTTGACGGTGATTCTTGCAAGATAAAGTGTTGTATGTCGAGCAATCATTACATGTTGTATGAGATAGTAAGATCCATTTCTCCCTTCCTTATATTTCTTGTCATAGCGTTAACTATTTCAACCGGGGAGAGTCCATCCACTCCACCGAGCCTGTTCATTCCTTCAGTAAGAAAGTAATCCTAAGTCTCTAAAAACAGATAATGAAAGTGAGTTCTGTAATGAGATACTTGAAAAGTTGTGTACTTTGTACAAGATCTCTAAATCGACCATTGTTCCCCACCATCCTACCAGTAATAGTCTAGTGGAAAGAACTAATAAGAAAGTACCCGATGTATTGAGAGCCACTATCAATCCCAATAGTGCAACCTGGGATGAGGTTATACCTTATGTTCAGTGTGCAATAAATTCTGCTTACAATGTTTCTATAGGTGATACTCCACATTATGCATTGTATGGTGTAGATAAGCGTTTGCCATATGAGTTGTTGTATTCTGAACCGAAACCAAATTACAACCCTGATGATTTCATAGCAACTCATACCAGCTTAGCTCAAGGTGTTTTTAATAGAATCCGAGAAACACTTCACAAATCAACAGCAGAATTTACAAGAGTCACTAATACTTGAGCAAAGTCAACCAAAATAAAGTAGGTTCGAGAGTTATGCTGACTAACTGTAATCAAACATCTGCAATGCCTAAGCATAATCAAAAGTTTGTTGATCCATATCGTGTAGTTGAACATGTCCATGGCAATAAGTATTCTGGCAGTCCTCCTGACTCTGTACCTTCTACCTCTAACAATTAGTCAGACAAACAACCTGAATGTCGTTATTCCTTACATATACGACAAGTAATGAGGAATCCCCAATTATCATTTGTAAATACCAATTCAGATCCTCCTCAACCACGGTATGTGTTAGATATTGTAACAGATTTCGATCCCCATAGAGTTGATAACCATTCTGCATATGCAGATCTCGTCCCGACATACATTTATACAAATTATAGACTGAAAAGACATTGCGGCTCTGGGCTGATTCTAAACAATGTCAATGTACACAACAGTTGAACATAAGAACTATACATGAGGATGACAACAGACTGTAATGCATTACAAGTTGGATATATCAAAATTTATTATAAATCATGGGAATTGATAAAATCAATGGTGGGATAGTACAATAAAAGGGATAGAAATGATTGATCGATCTGTATTCATGTGATCTACAGATTCCGAGGAAGTATATTTACAAAGAAGACAGTGTTTAACATAAAATGCAGACTTGGTGCACACAAGTCATTTACTGTTAAATCTCAGAATTCGGAGAGAATGTGAACACACAAAAAAAATTTGAACATCAATAAGCTGATATGTTAAACACACAGTTGAAGGACTCTCTTAAACTAGATTATCTATCTATACAGATAGATAATCTATCTGCATAGACAGATTATCTATCTGTATAGATAGATTATCTATCTGAATAGGAAGAAAAAATTTCCTGGCTGAGAGATAGGCAATGGAGAGCTTGTATATTTGGTATAAATTAGGAGAGATCAGAATAGGGACATGTAAAAAGCAATGTACCACTGGAATCAGTGATAATAATAATAATAATAATAATAATAATAATAATAATAATAATAATAATAATAATAATAATAATAATAATAATAATAATAATAATAATAATAATAATAATAATAATAATAATAATAATAATAATAATAATAATAGTTTATTTAGACATGATACAATGATACATAGTTAGGTATAAGTGAGGTGTACATGCCAAAAGCCTCTAATATGCTGTGCATTGCGGGCATTCTTAAGATTAATTAATAGTAGACTACTTGGTAAAAAATTATGGTTGACAATTTATAAAATAAGTATAATTGTGTATCTAAGTTGTAAAATTTGAATATAAGTTGAACATAATAATTTATTAATTGTAGCAATGCAATTAATTTAGTGAGATAACAATTTAAAACAATTAGTTGCATTGCAATTATAGTTTATGTGGTCATTATAATGTAAATGTTATAAAAATAGTTAGCTTAGTATGTATTATTCATAACAGGTTTTTACATTTAAGTGATTAATCAGGTTTTTACATTTAAGTGATTAATCAGGTTTTTACATTTAAGTGATTAATCTACTTTGTTGGGAATGTTTGATATTGTGCATTTAGGTTTGGGTAAGAATGTGTTTTTTAGCATTATTTTGAATTGGGGTACAGGCAGGGTTTCTTTGACAATGACAGGTAATGAATTCCAAATTTTCGTGCCTTTTATATGCATTAAGTTTTTACATAGTGTTATATGGACACGGGGAACATCGAGGAGTGATCTGTGTCTAGTGTTATGGTCATGTGTCCGGTTAAAATTGGTAAGGAGAAGTTTGAGTGGTGGGTTAATATTTGCATAGAGTGTTCTATGTATGTAATAGGCACAGTAAAAAGTATGGATGTCTTGTATGGTGAGTAAGTTTAGTTTTTTTAATGTTGGTGGAGTATGTTGTCTGAAGTGTGAATTTGTTATCATTCTATCTGCTGCCTTTTGTTGTGTTATTAATGGTCTGAGATGAGTTATTGATGTAGAGCCCCATGCGCAGATTCCATAGGTGAGGTAGGGGTAAATGAGTGAGTGATATAGGGTAAGGAGAGCTGGTTGTGGAACATAGTACCGTATCTTGGATAGTATTCCCACGGTCTTTGAGACTTTCTAGGAAATTTGTTGTATATGTGTCTGAAATTTGAGGCCACTTTCAAGATGGATTCCTAAGAATTTTCCCTCTGTGAGTTTTATGATAGGGGACCCGTTTATCATTATGTTAAGTGGGTCCATTGTTGCTCATAATATATGTAAACGACACATATGAGGGAATAAATAGCGACATAAGTATGTTTCTCAATGGCACCAAAATAGGCCGTCTCATTATTGCTGGAGAAAGATCTGAATAGACTGATGCTTTGTTGGAGAAGTGGCAGATGCAGTTTAATATAGACAAAGCAAAGTTCTAAACCTTGGAAAGAAAATAACAAATGTGTTTATGAATCTGAAAATGATTTAGGAGGTCTGGTTAGCAGTAATCTAAAGCCAAGAAAACAGTGCGCAAATGTTCGCAATGGAAACGAAAATAATTCTTATCTTCCAATCAAGAAGTATGAATAACAGGAGTCCTCGGGTTATTCTTCAACTATATATATCGTCGGTTGCCTCATTAGTTTATGCTGTAAAATTCGGATAACCGAATTATAGAATAGACATAAGAAGAATGGCGGAAGAATGACAAGGTTGATGCCTTGTATCATTAATATTTCCTAGAAGGAGAGACTGACGACACTGAATCTGAACTCTAGAAAGGCGTAGTATTAGGGTTGATATTATTGAGGTGTATAAAAGAAAAACAGTAATATATAAAGTTGTTGTAAATTACGTACTAAAAATATTTATCCAAGACAGGAATCGCAGCAATGGTTCAAGTCGGATTTTTTTTATTTAGAATGTATATAGGAAATCATTGGTTTGGTAACAAACCTTGTTAAATACTGTTAAAAATATAACAGTTCTTATCTACAATATCAGGTCCTTAAGCAAACACTATGATGACCTCCTGGTACTCCTTGATTCCCTAAAGACAACCTTCTCCTGTATTATTCTTACTGAAACCTGGCTTAAGCAGGACACAACTGATATCTACTCACTACCAGGATACACAGCAATCCACAACTACAGGCTATACCAAGTTGGGGTGTTATTGCAATCTATTACTCCAATGAACTATCTTGTTATAACACCACTTGATATACTGATGAATATGGAGAATATATTTTTGCTAATTTTACTGTAAAAAAACTTAAGACTCCTATAACAATTGGTGCCATTTACCGGATGCCTCAAACAAACATCTCAAATTTTAGCGATAAATTAAAGACACTAATAACAAACAACCAAATGAACAAACACCATCTTATCTTAGCTGGAGACTTTAACATCAACCTTGGTCTAACAGATGACCAGCCAGTAACTGACTTCATCAACAATATGAACAACACACTTCTCATACCAACAATAACTAAGCCAACCAGGCAGACAGAGACAAGTGCAACCATAATTGACCATATATGTCCAATATACTAGCCCTCCTTAAATCAGGGATATTCACAGACAGCAATACTGACTGCTACCACACCTTCCTCTTAACAAACATTAATAAACCACCACTGGAATACAACAAAGTTTCTTTTAGACTCCATGACGAGGCCTCAAAAAGTAACTTCACAGCAGAGCTAGGGTCGGTTGACTGGGCTACAGAACTCTCCAATGCTAATGGTATCAATGATTGGATAGACATATTTCTTAATAAATTACTTAGACTATATATCAAAAATCGTCCAATAAAAACGAAACAGATTACGAATAAACGGCTAGGTTGCCCATTGATAACTAACAGCATACTAAGATCCATTGATAAGAAACATCAATATGAAAAGCAATATAGACAGGGCTTAATACACAAAGATATTATTAAACACTATGCATCAGTTCTCACCAAACTAATAAGAATGGCTAAACAACTGTACTATTCCAGCAGATTCACCGAAAAAAGAGGAGATATAAAAAAGACCTGGAAAACACTCTCTCAGATTCTGGGCCACAAACTGAAAAAAAAAACTAGGGATATTGTCCTAACTAAACCGAATGATAAGGAACTACAGCCTTTTGATACAGTTAACAAGATAAATGACTTCTTCTCAACCATAGGATCAAATCTCGCCAGTAAAATCCCAGATACTTACGCCCGAGCAAGTGATTACTTAGATGGGAATTTCCTACCCACCTTCTGAGCCCACTGAAGTCACCATAATAATCAAGTTACTTAACAATAATTCAGGGAACCTGTCTCAAGTCCCACCATTATTATACAAGCGAGCCGCCCATGTCCTTTCACATGCTATTTCATTACTTTTTAACAAATCACTAGAAACTAGCACATTCCCGACACTCCTCATGACAGCAATGGTTACACCAACACACAAAGGTGGTGACCAAAACGATGTTAATAAATACAGGACAATATCAAACTTACCGTTGCTACCCAAAATCTTCGAGAAACTTGTGCACAAGAGATTATATTCGTTTATAACAGCACAGAGCATACTCAACCCCTGCCAATTTGGCTTGAGAAAAAATGAAAGCAAAAATGATGCAATTGTAAAAATGCTAGACCTGCTTTACACAGCACTGGAAAGCTATCCATTACGACTATTTATTGACCTAAGAAAACCTTTTGACACAGTAGACCACGGCAGGTATCAGTACGTCACCATTAAAGACACAACCTCATCAACATGAACACTTGATACTGGAGTGCCACAGGGAAGTGTCCTTGGTCCCCTGCTCTTCCTCTTATACATCAATGATCTTCCCAACGTATCACAACACCTGAAACCAATTATCTTTGCTAACAACACGACTGATGTCATCTCCCACCCAAATCTTGCCTCACTCAACACCATTGTTAACGAGGAGCTACAAGAATATCTAATTGGATGATTGCCAATAAACTTACACTTAATTAATACTGACAAAAACCTTATATTTTATGTTTGGTAACAGAGCAGGTGATGCACAATTAAACATTAAGATCGACAACACTCTTATTGCTAAACATATTGTGGGCAAATTTCTGGGCCTACACCTCGACCGCAGCCTGAAATTCAGCACCCATATCCAACACATAACAAAAAAAGTATCCAAAACAGTTGGGATCCTCTCTAAGGTACGTTACTACGTACCACAATCAGTCCTATCTTCTATACTATTCACTCATCTATCTCTACCTCACATATGCCATTTGTACTTGGGGATCAACAGCAGCAACACACCTAAAGCACATAATAATCAAACAAAAAGACGCAGTAAGAATTATCACGCAATCTAATATTAGGCAACACCCCCCTACTCTTCAAAGACCTAAACTTACTCACTGTACAGAACATCCAAACTTACTACTGTGCAACCTACATTCACAGAATCATACATTCCAATATTAACCCTGAACTAAAACACTTTCTTGATAGTTGTGACATGACCCACAGGCACAATACCAGACACAAAAATCTCTATGACATTCCCCGTGTCCGGCTAAATCTATACAATTCAATGTACATTAAAGGGCATAAAATCTGGAACTCCCTGCCTGAAAACTCTAGAACTGCAGACTCAACCACCACTTTCAAAACTACCATTAAAAAACATCTTATCTCCCTGACACACCCCACCGTCAGCTAACTACATGAAAACCACCTATTCTCTTCATTGTATCATGCACACATAAAAAACTAAATAGATTTACTCTCTATATCTGTGATTCTCCCAACTTACACTTACACTCATTCAAATGACTGTAAACATAAAATTTCGAATATAGCTCTTGCCTAATAAATCTTAAGCTAGACATAAGTTTGCCTGAGATATTTCAATATAGGAGCTTTAATAGAAACTGTGTATAATGCCAAGACAAAACCATTCTCATTACTAAATTTACAAACTGTAATATTCTTAAATGTTTTGAAATATCTCACTATTGTAAATCTATTTAATCACTACAGTAGCCTAACTTTAATATCAGTATGCTCAATATCCTGTGTCAATATAGAGTAAGAATTATTAAACCATACCACGGGTGGGGGTCGAACCCGCGGTCAGAGTCTCAAAACTCCAGACCGTCGCATGAGCCACTGGGCCAGCTAGCTTCAATAAGATTCATCCAACTATGTATATTTCTACACCATAGGAAGGTTAGCATAGGCACCTTCCTATGGTCCAGTGGCTTACTCAACGGTCTGGAGTTTTGAAACTCTCTGACCGCGGGTTCGAACCCCACCCGTGGTATGGTTTGTTTGCAATCGTGTCATTACGATTTCGTGAGTCATATTAAGAATTATTATTTGTCTGCCCGAAATGCCTAGGCATGCTAGTAGCCTTCTTTGTAATTATTAGTTTATAATATGTAATCCACACATTGTAACAAATTTTTATAATATGTAAACACAACATTGTAATCTTTACAAAGAAATAAACATTTGAATTTGAGTTTCAATGAGTAAACAAACTACCGAGAAGCGTCATAGAAGCTAAAACCTTGATTTAGTTTAAACAATAGGCTAGACGAGTATATAAGTGGGTGTGAGTGGGACCTGACTAGCATGGGCGAGTAGGCCTACAGCCATGCTCTTCTTGTTTTATGTTTTTCTGAATGTTTGGACTGATTTTGACTTATGAAGGTCCCAATTTCCGTTTCGGTCCGACTTGGACCGAAACGTCGTGGTAAACTCCAGTCTCGTGTGTGCGGGTTACTTGTGTATTCACTGTAGATAACTACAAACTTAAGTTGCTGGTGTTTAGGATATTGGTCTATGAGATATAAAGGAAATACGTCATAAGTTTTCACTTAAAACTTGCGCGTCTTAGTGGAAAATCTGAATTACATTTAGGCTGTGTATGTCCTTCTTTGTCGTTGTTATTGATGATAAATGGGACATTAATTAATTATGTTTTTCCTTTGATGACTTGTGAATACTTATGTTGAATAACCTGTGTTCAATACCACAACGGAAGGAGATATTTATGCCACACTCTGCCCAGGTCACTGACGTACGACGGACTGCATCGCAGCGACCAAAATTCACTGGGCTGATTTCATTCCCGCGATACGTTTCATTTTATGTCAAAAATTTTATGATATACAATAAATTTGGTATGAAACAATAGCTATTGTTGTGTTGCTTAACTATACATTAGATGACTGTAAACCAGGTGTTCAATATCGAATATTGAACACTTGTTCACATGTGTCAGTAGAGAGCTGAGAAGCTACAGCCTCTGGTTCCTCGCTGTGTCAGTTCCCGCATCTGGCTTCATCCTGCCACTCGGTATTTTCTCTGAAACATCAGTGTTGTTTCCTGTTATAGGTACAGAAGACTGACGTGGCTTCACACGACTGCTGGAAGGTATTCAAGAAGCAGTGGTATCAACATGAAGCCGTCGATTTTTCTAACTTTCATCTTTGTCTTAAGAGTCATCGTTGTCGCCAGAGAGCACTTGGTAAGTATTGAATAATATGTGCCATTATGTTCTGCAACATTGTTCTGCCACATTTTACTCCGCTTTTCTCACACTCTATGTCCCTTTCTTTCGAATAATGGATAATTAAATCACAAATTCAAGAAGAAATGCCTGTAAAAAAGACAACACCGATCACAAAAATAACCAATTTAATAAGACATCCTGGATGGGGTTCTCTAAAATGATTGTCGGAATTTGTATTTTCTTCCTCCTGTCTTATGTATTTACTGACAAGTGTAGGTGACCTACGATCAATGTTGAAAAACCCATTCCCAGAGTTGCTTAAGTAAAATTACATAAGAATGCTTTTTATCATTAACTAAAACAACAAGAGAAAGTCTCTTATCATCAACTACACTAACAAGAGAAAGTCTCTTACCATCAACTACAATAACAAGAGAAAGTCTCTTATCATCAACTACAATAACAAAAGAAAGTCTCTTATCATCAACTACAACAACAAGAGAAAGTCTCTTATCATCAACTACACTAACAAGAGAAAGTCTCTTACCATCAACTACAATAACAAGAGAACGTATCTTATCATCAACTACAATAACAAGAGAAAGTCTCTTATCATCAACTACAATAACAAGAGACAGTCTCTTATCATCAACTACAACAACAAGAGAAAGTCTCTTATCATCAACTACAATAACAAGAGAAAGTATCTTACCATCAACTACAACAACAAGAGAAAGTCTCTTATCATCAACTACAACAACAAGAGAAAGTCTCTTATCATCAACTACAACAACAAGAGAAAGTCTCTTATCATCAACTACAACAACAAGAGAAAGTCTCTTATCATCAACTACAATAACAAGAGAAAGTATCTTATCATCAACTACAACAACAAGAGAAAGTCTCTTATCATCAACTACAACAACAAGAGAAAGTCTCTTATCATCAACTACAACAACAAGAGAAAGTCTCTTATCATCAACTACAACAACAAGAGAAAGTCTCTTATCATCAACTACAACAACAAGAGAAAGTCTCTTATCATCAATTACAATAAGAAGACAATGCTTCTCATGAGTTTCACATTATCAACACTGGTGTATCACATTCTGGAAAGTAAAATATCTGTACAATAATTTATTATTAATTATATTGACAATGCTTTCTTTCAATGATCCATATAGTTTAACTCAGATGCAGGTTAATGGGAGGTTAATACCCTGTAAGTTTAAACTATTTTGGTGTACATTTTACTTTACATTCACATAGATAACAACTTGGAATAGTTGCAATCCTTGCAGAATTCATTTTTCTGGTCGCCTTCAAAGTTTCAGGGTTAGTTTGTATTCCTGAAAGGAAAGTTTTCTGTGTTAAAAGACTGATTAAGAACCATTGTCGAAGTTATGAAATGAATTGTAATACCGATTTCCCTTCAGTAACTGGAAAATGATTCTTCTGATCGGTTTCAAATCTTAATCTTCAAATCAAGCTGTATATTAAACAGTCATTTATAATGACTGTTTATGCAATTTTCTTTAGCCGTTTTTTAAACCAGCAACAATTATAATAACTCTACTAAAATTTAATAATTATTAAGAATTAGTCAAGTTATTCACGATGCTCTGGTTTACTGTGTCTAATTATTATAAAGTTACTTGAGAGAGTTTAACTATGTACAATCTTTCTTCCACCATGACTCAAATGGCAGAACAAACTCCAGGAATTATTTTGATAAAGTCAACATTAGTACAGAAATATTACGTCAAAACTCTACGGAAGCGGCGCTCCAGTTACCGAAGAGTGAATGAATAATGAATAAAGAGGCAGAACACCGTGTTCGGGACAATACACTAATAACCAACACATAGGAAAATTAAACTTATAACAACGTTTAGGTCCAAGTCTGACTGAAACGTCGTCATCACTTCCAATCTTCTTTGTGTGGATTATTTGTGATTAATATAACAGATAATAGATTCACTTATATACTGATCATTTGAACACACATACATACATATACATGTACTTAAGAACTTACATGTTGTTAAGAACATACATATACATAGAAGCATTGCTACTCAAGTGTATTCATAGGCACACGCATAAACACACATCAGTACACATATATACTTATGCAAATGCAACTATATGCACATTACGCATTTATACATGTAAACATATACATATTTATACATATGGCCATGTAGAGGTGATCCGTAGTTTGGCTGCTAAAGAATTCATCTCACACACTGAGTGTCTCAGGTTAGATCCCGGGTGCGGGTGGAAGCATTGAACGTATTTGCTAACAAGTGCTGTCCCTGAAGCAAGTAGGTACCTAGGTGATAGTCGACTGATGTGGGTGGCATCCTGGGGGATGGTAGTATACGTCAAATATGGCTGGGCTTTGATAATTGAGATCGGATAACAACTCGTAGCCTCACGAAAACACATATACACACCTAAGCGAGTGCACAGACACACACACACACACACACACACACACTAGCGAACAGAAACGAAGTGAGGCCAGGAGCTGTGACTTTACCCCTGCAACCACAAACAGATGAGTACAAAAAGGTGAATGCAAACACACACACACACTCACACACACACACCACACACACACACACACACACACACAGGTTGAGGGAAATAGGACTAACAACACTGGAGGACAGAAGGGTTAGAGGAGACATGATAACGACATACAAAATACTGCGGGGAATCGACAAGGTAGATAGTGACAGGATGTTCCAGAGAGGAAACACAGAAACAAGGGGACACAACTGGAAGCTGAAGACTCAGATTAGTCAGAGGGATGTTAGGAAGCAATTCTTCAGCCATAGAGTAGTTAGGAAGTGGAATAGTTTAGCGAACGATATAGTGGAGGCGGGAACCATACATAGTTTTAAGACAAGGTATGATAAAGCTCACGGAGCAGGGAGAGCAGAGACCCAGTAGCGGACAGTACAGAGGCGGGGCCAGGAGCTGAGTCTCGACCCCTGCAACCACAATTAGGTGAGTACAATTAGGTGAGTACACACATACACACACACACACACACACACACATGTGCCTAGGACAAAATGGTAACTAACACACCGCCAAACGCAAAGTCATGAAGGTCGGGGAAGGGTAAAGAAGACCGCAGACAGAGAATAGGATAGGTGGCCAAAAATCCTCACTCAAGGAAAAAGATTTTGGGGTGATTATAATACAGAGCACGTCTTCTGAAGCGCACATCAACCAGATAACTGCTGCAGCATATGGGCGCCTGGCAAACCCGAAAATAGCGTTCCAATATCTCAGTAAAGAATCGTTCAAGACTCTGTACACCGTGTACGTAAGGCCCATACTGGAGTATGCAGCACCAATTCGCTTAGCCGACTTCATGGGGCTGAGAAATTACCTAGGTGGGCTAAATTGGGATGACCTGACTATGGGTCAGGTAGGTGGTTTTGGTTGCCAATATGACGCAAGGGATTCGAAGACTAACCCAAAAGGGTTCTTTCAGGTATACAGAAGTAAGATTAGGGACAATATAGGCCCACTTAAGAGTAACTCAGGACAGATCACAGACAGTGATAAGGATATGTGTGAAATTTTCAATATTTACTTCCTCTCAGTTTTTACTCAGGAAGATACAAGCGGAATTCCAGAAATAATAAATTATGTTGAACAGGAAGATAATAGACTATGCTCGATTGAGGTAACTAGTGACATGGTCCTCAGACAAATAGAGAAATTAAAACCTAACAAATCCCCAGGCCCTGATGAACTGTTTGCAAGAGTTTTAAAGGAATGTAAAGAGGAACTTAGCAAACCTTTGGCAATTCTTTTCAATATATCACTACAAACTGGCATAGTGCCAGACAAGTGGAAAAGGGCAAATGTAATACCTATTTACAAGGCAGGTGACAGGTCCTGTGGAGAAAATTCTCCAAAGGAGGGGGGTATGCACCCTTACTACCCTTGTTAAGGGCCCTCACCCTTTCTGCCTTTAGGAAGGGGCCAGACGAGGCGAGTCTGGGTGCATAAACAAAATAACTTAGACCAGATATACTGACCACAGTGTGTCACGTGGTCTGACCAAGTAGCAGCGAGTGTATGTGACTTAATAGACATATGAGATAAATGTAACTCTTTGCCGTAACAGGAAAATTATAGTATACTGTTGTATTAGTTTCTACACTTGAACATTGCAATCATGTGTTCCAGGGCTCTAAATATTTAGAGAACACAAACATTTTAATTGCCACTTGTGGCGGTGTGTTGCGGTTGTTGAAATTGTGCTGATCACAGCATGTTGGGCACCTCGAGGCACCACTTGGCTGCACGAGACTGCAAGAGGCGGCACGAGGGTCAGATTGAATAGGGGCTCCGTAGAGGTCATACGACGTGAGGGGTCATACGACGCGAGGCGACGTAACTCAACATAGACATTAGTCGTACGCATCCGTTATTCTAATTTAATCTCCACTAACGTCGGGAAATAAGATAAGAACTCTGTTCCAGCGCGTTTAGTGAATAACATCAACATCGCGGTATATTCAGAAGTGTGCGCAGCTTCTGATTACGGCAAGACAAACATAGAGACAATCGCAAGTGAACTCCATCGAAACAAGACGGTAACTCTTCAGCGGCATTCTACAATCAAGACAGCATTTCCACCGTATATGGTGGAGCCAACACCATTGCTCAAAGTTACACGAGCAAGGTATGTTTTTGTGTTCTTGTCAAACAGGGACTGCGCAGTTCTTGTATTTCAAGAACATCAAAATTTACCTATTGACGGCGGTTATGCGTGGACTTTTAAGTCCAAACACGTGAGTAAACCGCCTTTCAATCCATTAATGGAAATCAACCTGACGACACTGGAGGACAGGAGAGATAGGAGGGACATGATAACGACATATAAAATACTGAGAGGAATTGACAAGGTTGACAGAGACAGAATGTTCCAAAGATGGGACACAGCAACAAGGGGACACAGTTGGAAGTTGAAGACTCAGATGAATCACAGGGATGTTAGGAAGTATTTCTTCAGTCACAGAGTAGTCGGGAAGTGGAATAGCTTGGGAAGCGATGTAGTGGAGGCAGGTTCCATACACAGCTTTAAGAAGAGGTATGATAAAGCTCATGGCGCAGGGAGAGTTAGCCAGTAGCGGCCAGTGAAGAGGCGGGGCCAGGAGCTATGTCTCGACCCCTGCAACCACAACTAGGTGAGTACAACTAGGTGGGTACACACACATTTGGTTCTGTGTTTTGATTATATAGTTGAGCTACAAGTGGAGAGGGGAGCAGGAATAGGAAGGGAGAAACGAAACTACAAAAGGGGGGTCTACACAGGCATGAGGAACTTCCTACAAGACGTTCAGTGGGAGAGAGAATTGGCAGGAAAACCAGTAAAAGAAATGATGGGAAGACCAGAACGAGTCCTTGGTTCACCCAGAGGTGTAGGGAGGCAAAAACTAAGTGTAATAGGGAATGGAAAAAGTACAGAAGACAAAGGACCCAGGAAAATAAAGAGATTAGCCGAAGAGCCAGAAACGAATATGCACAGGTAAGAAGGGAGGCTCAGCGACAATATGAAAATGATATAGCATCAAAAGTCAAGTCTGACCCGAAGCTGTTGTATAGCCACATCAGGAGGAAAACAACAGTCAAGAACCAGGTAATCAGGCTGAGGAAGGAAGGTGGGGAGTTCACACGAAACGACCAAGAGGTATGTGAGGAGCTCAACATGAGATTTAAATAAGTATTTACAGAGGAGACAGGAAGGACTCCAGGAATTCAGAATAGGGAGGTATACCAACAAGTGCTGGATGAAATACACACAACCGAGGAGGAGGTGAGGAAGCTGCTATGTGAACTCGATACCTCAAAAGCAGTGGGACCGGACTACATTTATCCGTGGGTCCTTAGAGAGGGAGCAGAGATGTTGTGTGTGCCACTAACAAAAATCTTCAACACATCCATTGAAACTGGGCAACTACCTGAGGCTTGGAAGATGGCAAATGTAGTCTCAATTTTTAAGAAAGGAGACAGACACGAGGCATTAAACTACAGACCTGTGTCACTGACGTGTATAGTATGTAGAGTCATGGAGAAGATCATCAGGAGGAGAGTCGTCGAGCACTTAGAAAGACACAAGCTTATAAACGACAACCAGCACGGTTTCAGGGAAGGAAAATCCTGTGTCACAAACCTACTGGAGTTTTATGACAAGGTAACAGAAGTAAGACACGAGAGAGAGGGGTGGATAGACTGCATTTTCTTGGACTGCAAGAAGGCGTTCGACACAGTTCCTCACAAAAGGTTAATGCAAAAGCTAGAGGATCAGGCACATGTAACAGGAAAGGCACTGCAATGGATCAGAGAATATCTGACAGGGAGGCAACAACGAGTCATGGTACGTGACGAGGTGTCAGCGTGGGCACCTGTGACGAGTGGGGTTCCACAAGGGTCAGTCCTAGGACCTGTACTGTTTTTGGTATATGTGAATTACATAACGGAAGGGAAAGACTCAGAAGTGTCCCTGTTTGCAGATGATGTGAAGTTAATGAGAAGAATTAAATCAGTTGAGGATCAGGCAGGACTACAAAGAGACCTAGACAGGCTACAAGTCTGGTCCAGTAAATGGCTCCTTGTAAAGTCATGAAGATCGGGGAAGGGCAAAGAAGACCGCAGACAGAGTATAAACCTAACTCAAGGAAAAAGATCTTGGGGTGAGTATAATACCGAGCACATCTCCTGAGGCACACATCAATCAGATAACTGCTGCAGCATACGGGCGGCTGGCAAACCTAAGAATAGCGTTCCAATACCTCACTAAGGAATCGTTCAAGACTCTGTACACCCTATACGTCAGGCCCATACTGGAGTATGCAGCACCAGTTTGGAACCCACACCTGGTCAAGCAAGTCGGGAAATTAGAGAAAGTGCAAACGTTTGCAACAAGACTAGTCCCAGAGCTAAGGTGATTGCCCTACGAAGAAAGGTTAAGGGAAATCGGCCTGACGACACTAGAGGACAGGAGGGTTAGGGGAGACATGATAACGACATAAAATACTGCGAGGAATGGATAAGGTGGACAGAGACAAGATGTTCCAGAGAGGGGACACAGAAACAAGGGGGTCACAGTTGGAAGTTGAAGACTCCTATGAGTCAAAGGGATGTTAGAAAGTATTTCTTCAGTCATAGAGTTGTCAGGAAGTGGAATAGCCTAGAAAGTGACGTAGTGGAGGCAGGAACCATACATAGTTTTAAGACGAGGTTTGATAAAGCTCATGGAGCAGGGAGAGAGAGGACCTAGTAGCAATCAGTGAAGAGGCGGGGCCAGGAGCTATGACTCGACCCCTGTAACTACAAATAGGCGAGTGCAAATAGGTGAGTACACACACACACACATATACACATACACGCGTGCACGCATATGCAACTGGCCTAGTGTCTAATCGACATGAGCCTAGGGCAAAATAGTAACTAACTACCACACACACGTACACACGCACACATGCACACAAGCACACACGCACACATGCACACACGCACACACGCACACACACACACAGGCAGGGAAAACAGGGAAGGCACTACAATGGATCAGGGAATACCTGTCAGGAAGACAGCAGCGAGTCATGGTAATGGCGAGGTGTCAGAGTGGGCGCCGGTGATGAGTGGGGTTCCACAGGGGTCAGTCCTAGGACCGGTGCTGTTTCTGGTATTTGTGAACTACATGACGGAAGGAATAGACTCCGAAGTGTCCCTGTTTGCAGATGATGTGAAGTTGATGAGAAGAATCCAGTCGGACGAGGACCAGGCAGAACTACAAAGGGATCTAGACAGGCTGCAAGCCTGGTCCAGCAATTGGCTCCTGGAATTCAACCCCACCAAGTGCAAAGTCATGAAGATTGGGGAAGGGCAAAGAAAACCGCAGACGGAGTACAGTCTAGGGGGCCAGAGACTGCACACCTTAATCAAGGAAAAAGATCACCCGGTGAGTATAACACCAGGCACATCTCCTGAGGCCCACAACAACCAAATAACTGCTGCAGCATACGGGCGCCTAGCTAACCTAAGAACAGCATTCCGACATCTTAATAAAGAATCGTTCAGGACTCTGTACACTGTGTACGTTAGGCCCATACTGGAGTATGCAGCACCAGTTTGGAACCCACATCTAGCCAAGCACGTAAAGAAGCTAGAGAAAGTGCAAAGGTTTGCAACAAGACTAGTCCCGGAGCTAAAGGGTATGTCCTACGAGGAGAGGTTAAGGGAAATCGACCTGACGACACTGGAGGACAGGAGAGATAGGGGGGATATGATAACGACATATAAGATACTGAGAGGAATAGACAAGGTGGACAGAGACAGAATGTTCCAGAGATGGGACACAGCAACAAGGGGACACAGTTGGAAGTTGAAGACTCAAATGAATCACAGGGATGTTAGGAAGTATTTCTTCAGTCATAGAGTGGTCGGGAAGTGGAATAGCTTGGGAAGCGATGTAGTAGAGGCAGGTTCCATACATAGCTTTAAGGAGAGGTATGATAAAGCTCATGGAGAAAAGGGAGCGTGACCCAGTAGCGGCCAGTGAAGAGGCGGGGCCAGGAGCTATGAATCGACCCCTGCAACCACAACTAGGTGAGTACAACTAGGTGAGTACACACACACGGTGGCCTGCTGGCTAAAACTCTCACTTAACGCACGAAGGGTCCGGGTTCGCTTCCCGGCAGGGTGGAAACATTTCGATGTGTTTCCTTACACACAAACACACATACAACAGGCCTAGTGTCTAATCGACATGTGCCTAGGACAAAATGGTAACTAACTAACACAGGAAAGAGACGCAAGGATGGAGTTTGGCAGGAAAACCCAGATTCAGGAGGAAGAGCAAATCACAACCTTATTGCAACAAAGCACACTAACCCAAAACCCACATGCCGTCCCCACAACCCTCACCCCCACCACACACTCCACTCTGACAGCAACCCTCCATTAGAACGTCGCAAGGTCCCCTGCTTCTCTTACTCCAACGTACCCCCTTTCCCCAGACCACAGTATTATTAAGGAAGTTGAAGTCTTGGTACACAAATGTGGACGGAATAACAAATACATGAGAGGTGTGGAATGAAAGAATTAATGTGATTTATCAAGACATCATAGCACTCACAGAAACGAAACTGACGGGAATGATCATGAATGCGATCTTTCCATGAAGAGAGCAAAACAGCAATGGAAGACACACTAACTGAGGTGGCTAGAAGGGCTCGCATGGGTAGGGCAAAGTTACTTGTTATGGGTGATTTCTATCACATGGGGAGAGAGGAGAAGATAAACCATTAAGCCAGGACCTCATATTCACCTTGAGAAGTTAAGACATCGAGGACATCACACACGAAAGGCCACTCAGAGTCATTGATCACGTGGTTCTGAGCTTCGAATACAAAGTAGAGTTACAAGTAGAGAGGGAAACAGGAGAAGGATGGGAGAAGCCAAACTACAAAAGGGGGCACTACACTGGCATGAGGAATTTGCTGTAAGAGGTTCAGTGGGAAAGAGAATTGGTGGGATAATCAGTAAACGATATGATGGACTACATGACAACAAAATGCAAGGAGACAGAGGACATGTTTGTTTCAAAGAGCAAAATAAATAATGGGAATACCAGAACGAGACCTTCGTTCACCCAGATGTGTTCAGAAGCAATAACTATATGCGCAAGTGAATGGAAGAGTACAGAAGACAAAGGACCCAGAAAAATGAAGAGATTAGTCGAGGAGCCAGAAACGAATTTGCACAGATAAGGAGGGAGGTCCAGTGACAATACGAAAACGACATAGCATCGAAAGCCAAGTGTGACCCCGAAGCTGTTATATATCCACATAAGGAGGAAAAGAACAGTCACGGACCAGGTAATCAGGCTGATGAAGGAAGGAAGGGATTTCACAAGAAAAGACCGAGAAGTATGTGAGGAGCTCAACATAAGATTTAAAGAAGTATTTACAGTAGAGACAGGAAGGTCTCAGGAACAGTGGGATACACCAGCACGAAATACACACAACCGAAGACGCTGATAAGTGAGTTAGATACCTCAAAGGCGGTGAGACAGGACAACGTATCTCCTTGGGTCCTTAGAGAGGGAGCAGAGTCGCTGTGTGTGCCACTAACAATCTTCAACACATGCATTGAAACTAGGCAACTACCTGAGGTGTGAAAGACCGCAAATCTAGTCCCAATTTTTATAAAAGGTGATAGACATGAGGCATTAAACTACAGACCAGTGTCACTTACTTGTATAGTATGCAAAGTCGTGGAGAAAGTTATCAGGAGGAGAGAGGTGGAGCACCTGGAAAGAAACAAACTTATACACTACAACCAGCACGTTTTTAGGGAAGGGAAATTCTGTGTCACAAACTTACTGGAGTTTTGTGACAGTGTAACAGAAGAGAAGAGAGAGAAGGTTGGGTAGATTGCATTTTCTTGGACTGCAAGAAGGCCTGTCGACACAGCTCCACACAATATTAGTGCAAAAGCTAGAGGGTCAGGCACGCATAACAGGAAAGGTACTGCAATGGATCAGATAATACCTGACAGGGAGGCATCAGCGAGTCACGGTACATGACGAGTGATGTGAACTTAATGAGGAGAATTAAATCGGATGAGGATGAGATTGGACTGAAAAGGGACCTCGACATCCTGCAAGCCTGGTCCAGCAAAGTGGCTCCTGGATTTTAACCCAACCAAATGCAAAGTCATGAAGATTGAGGAAGGGAAAAGAAGATCACAGACAGAATAGAGGCTAGGAGGGGGGCAAAGACTGCAAACCTCACTCATGAAAAAAGATCTTGGGGGTGAGTATAATATAGGGCACATCTCCTGAGGCTCACATAAAACAAATAACTGCTGCAGCATACGAGCGACTAGCAAACCTAAGAATAGCATTCTGACATCTCAGTAAGAAGTCGTTCAGGACTCTGTACACAATGTACAGTTGGGCCCTGCCTGGTCCTCCAGCTTTAGCACTAAACGCTTGTGTGGAACTGTGTCAAGTCTTCTTACAGGCTTAGAATAATGCAACCTAAGCACCCCTCTCTCTCTTGTCTTACTGCTGTGTGTGTGTACTCACCTATTTGTGGTTGCAGGGACCGAATCACATGTCCTGTCCCCGCCTCTTCACTGGTGGCTACTAGATCACTCTCCCTGCTCCATGAGCTTTAGCGTACCTCTTCTTAAAGCTATGTATGGATCCTGCCTCCACTACATCACTTCCAAGACTATTCCACTTCCTGACAACTCTGTGACTGAAGAAATAATTCCTAACATCCCTGTGATTCATCTGAGTTTTCAACTTCCACCTGGAAACCCTTGTTGCTGTGTCTCATCTCTGGAACATCATGTCACTGTCAACCTTGTCCATTCCTCTCAGTATTTTATAAGTCGTTATCATATCCCCCCTATCTCTCTTGTCCTACAGTGTCGTCAGCTCTCCTCGTTGGGACTAGTCTTGTTGCAAACCTTTGCACTTTCTCTAGTTTCCTTACGTGCTTGGCTAGGAGTGGACACTGCATTCTCCTATATGGGCCTAACGTACACAGTGTACAGAGTCCTGAACGATTTCTTATTAAGATGTCGGAATGCTGTTCTTAGGTTTGCTAGGCGCCCGTATGCTGCAGCAGTTATTTGGTTGATGTGCGCCTCAGATGTGCCTGGTGTTATATTCACTCCGTGTGTGTGTTTGTGTGTGTGTGTTCGTGTGTGTGTGTGTTTGTGTGTGTATGTGTGTGTGTATGTGTGTGTATATTTGTGTATATGTGAGTGTATATGTGCGAATGTGTGTGTGTGTGAGAGCAAATGTTAATATTTTTAGTTAGAATATTGTATACATCGGGTAACAACTACTTTTCCACAGTACTACTCTGTTATATATGACAGTTTCACTATTGTAACTCAAGGAACCGTAATTATCATTCCCTGTAATTTTCCATCATGAACAATGGGATTTAATGGGGCAGGGTATTGTGTCGAAGAGAATTATCATCCTGTTTCATTTGTGTTGTTAATCATCTCCAACTGAATATTTAACATTATTATGGTATTGTTGGTAGTAGGTTGGTAGACAACAAACTGCCAAGTGAGAGTGAAACAGAAACTTGCAACTGTTATACATGATGGTACGATTGCTGGTATCATTTTTCTGTCTCATAAACACGCTGGATAGCAGGTATATCTTGTTACTTCTACTTAGGTCACACTACACAGGCATTCATATGTATATATATATACATATATATATATAGTTTTGGAATGAGATTAATAAGTTGAGGAAGCCTAGAGAACAAATGGATTTGACAGTTAAAAATAGGAGAGAGAGTTATTAAATGGAGAGTTAGAGGTATCGGGAAGATGGAGAGAATATTTTGAGGAGTTGTTAAATGTTGATGAAGACAGGGAAGCTGTGATTTCGTGTATAGGGCAAGGAGGAATAACATCTTGTAGGAGTGTGGAAGAGCCAGTTGTGTGTGTAGGGGAAGTTCGTGAGGCAGTGGGTAGAATGAAAGGGGGTAAGGCAGTTAGGATTGATGGGATAAAGATAGAAATGTTAAAAGCAGGTGGGGATATAGTTTTGGAGTGGTTGGTGCTATTATTTAATAAATGTATGGAAGAGGGTAAGGTACCTAGGGATTGGCATAGAGCGTGTATTGTTCCTTTGTATAAAGG